>CP092872.1:37456407-37673159 GCA_030710605.1 Cordylochernes scorpioides | reverse complement strand
GTAAATCGCATCGTACTATGTATTTAAAATCGGGCGCTATAGAGAGAAAGGCGCTATTTAGAGGGGGCGCTATAGACAGGTTTAACTGTATCATTTGTTTAAAATTATAGTCAAATTAATTTTTTTTAAAAAAGGGTATAGAAATCACAACCCCTGGTGTCAAAAATGATATAAAAAGGAACCATTTTCTTGATGTTGTTTAAGATTAGTTGTGCTGTAAAAGGTCTCCATATATCATATTTTATAAAAAAAGTGGGGCTGCAACTCACCTTATGATCAGGTGAAGGCTTGCATTTCTTGTTGTGAACAGCCTTCACCTCAAATGTCAAGCTTTTCTCCATAGCAGTCTGTTCCTTGCTCCATTTGAGGAGGGAGTCGAGTTGGAAGTTACCAGGGGTACAACCCTACAACACAAATCTTTCAATATTTCTCTCTGAGAAGTCAATGTGGTATTAATGTGTGATAGGATGCATTCCCAGGTGACAGATAGGGAAACAACCTTCAGGTATGAAGGCCAGCTGCGAAACAAGCAGAATAACTCTGACGGATAAGCAGTCGCGGACCAACAGCAGCATGGTTTGAAGATGGGAAAGTCCTCTTTAAAAATCCAGAGTTCAACTGATCCAGTTGATAGACCTCAGCATGGGCCCTCTCCAGGGATACAGAGGAGCTGCGTCTGTACTCATGTTAGAGTCGGCTGCAAAGGCTTCCATGTTAGGTACAGCCTCAAACTACAGGCAAAGTCAGACTTTCACCAAAGTGTGCCATGATCAACGAAAGCTGCACCCCATTTCATAAGATCTTCATGGAATTCATGTAATGTTTACACAAGGGGATAAGAAACAACAACATAAATGTTGTGATAGTTTCTTCAATACTTGGATGATCAACAATGACCCTTTGAAAACCGGGTGTACTAACCCTAAAATATGTGTAACTAGCAAATACAGTTTTTTTTTTTGCTTATCCATAGTACATGCGGTATAGGCCATGTTAATCATGGTGAGTAGAAGTTGGCGACTGCTTTTACTGTAAGTGCACCACATAACTACACATTTTAAAAGCAGTTCGACTTTTGCACTTACAAATGTGTCAGAGCCCTGTTTAGTTACTTGTTGGTGGGGTTGGACTTTTGCAAGAATTGGAGGCCATTGGAGCAGTATGTAGTGTAATGATTCCATATGCAGATTTTATTCTTGGAGAAAAAAGTGCAGCATATATGTAAATATGTATTAATTTTCTGATAGAAAATTAATTATGTAAAAATGATTGGATATATATAGAGTGTAAGAGGAGAGTGAAAGGATCCCATTTTATAGAAATAAATATCTTATACCGTATAGTGTTCGTCAACTGCTATTTTGTTGGGTGGAGAACACGAGATGTAGTAAAATAAAGAAGTAAGAAAGATGGCAGCCAGAACTCACCACAGCAGGGGGGACATCTGGGTTGACAGGGAACTGTTTCAGCAGGGGCTGGGTATAGCGGACAGGAGGGGACTGGGGAAGTGAGAGTGACTTCAGCCCTGCTCCGCGACAAATCGCCTACACATCCAGGTCTCCTCAATAATGAGCATCAACAACTTTATTATTTGACACATTTACACACGTTTTATTCAATCTGAAGTTCAATCAATAGTGTGCAGGAACAAAATTCTAACAGAAAAACATTCATTCGAGCAGAAGACACAAAGCCAGATCATCTCTTTATAAAAATATCGCTTCTCTGACACAAAGTTTGGAGCGGGACGTTTTACAAGAGTGACATCCACGGCGCCAATTTATAATTGTAACAAATAGTATTTGAATAAAAACATTTAATCGGGTAAAACCTGGGCGTTGCCTAGGTCATTCGGCTAGTAGATTATAAACAAAAGGTAATAAGACCAAATCCAAATAAATATTGTGTGACGTTTCGGTAACAACGCTGTTACCGAAACATCACAGTATTTATTTATTTGGTCTTATTACCTTGTGTTTAAGAGGACAGTTTAGTTCTGCAACTAAGTGTTGTCCTTTACAGAGAGATAGTTCTACTGTACCTATAAAAAAAATTGTGATATATTATATGTAAGAAGGATTCACTAAAAAATTGACAAATGTATTTAACCTTCTCCAATTTTATGATAGAGCACAATTTGGATTATAGATACAAGAAAATAAGAGCTAATCCATATAAATTAATAGCATGTGACTGATTCTTTTGTCTGATGATGGTAAAAACGCTGTTGCTGAAACATCACACACTATTAATTTATTTGGATTAGGTTTTATTTTCTTGTATCTATAAACACTTTTTTTTTTTTTATGATTAAAAAAAGAAGAGATTTACCTGAAGAACCTGATCCAACTCATCTTTGACGTAAAAGCACTTAGTGATGAGATCTTCAAGTTGATGACCCTAAACACACAATCCTCTCAACAACGAGAAGTTTACAAGGGGAATATTAACACAAAGCAATAATGCGCCATCTATACATATAAAATGAAAGGATTTAAAAGCACGAATGTTTCTTTTCATACATAATACAAACTGTATTTCCACCGTAATCCTACTGTCCTATAAGCTTATGTCCATAGTTTTCTTGAGAATCATTTCTGTGAATCCATCCTTCAGTGCGGCGTATATAAGCAGAATCATCCAATACAGTATTAGAGCTCTGAGAAGTGGTCTGGTGGATTAAATTGGCGAAACCGCTGGGAGGGTTCACCACTGATAAGCCAAGCCCTCTCAATATATATTTTCATCGCAGTAAGGTCAGTAGAAGTTTATATTATGTATAAAAAGAAACATTCGTGCTTTTAAATCCTTTCATTTTATAAGTGGAATATTGTTATACATCAAATGAAAACATTAAAACGTGAATATTTCTTTCACACATCAATCAAACTTCTACTGTCCTTACTGAGATAGTAAAAATATTGGGGAGGGGCTTGACTCATCAGTGGTGAACCCTCCCAGCAGTTTCTCCAATTTAATCTACCAGACCGCTTCTTTAGAGCTCTAATACTATATTAGATCATTCTGCTTTAATATGCTGTAATGAAGGTTGGAATCTCAGAAATGGTATCTAAGCAAACTATGGAAATAAGCTTTTAGGACAGTAGAATTACATACAAATATTTGCATTGAGCAATGCTCAAACAATCCCGTTTTAATGTTTTCATTTGCTGTATATAGAGGGCTCAATCCCGCATGTGTTTCTTTTGAACGAAAAATAAAAAATTATTTATAAAGGAGAAATAACAATTATTTCTAACCTTAGGGATGAAGTATGAATTGTGAAGAGTAATGATAAACGGAAAAATAAAAGTGTCCAGGGATGGGAATCTAACCCACAGTGTTCCGTTTACCGAGCAGATGCCATGTCAACTTTTATTTTTCCGTTTATCTTTACTCTTCACAATTCATAACTTCATCCCTAAGGTTAGAAGAAATAATCATTATTTCTCTTTAAAATAAATTTAGATATTTCGTTCAAAAAGAAACACATGCGGGATAAATGTCGTTCTACAATCATAATCTGCATTATATTGTATTATAAATAGCAAGTTATTGCTTGGAATATGCCTGCTGAGACAGCATGTTATCACCCTTATAAAATAGATTTGAAATAAAAAGGTGCAAAAAATCTATATTTCAGAGAAAATAGGTGATAAAACAGCTAAATACAAACCGTAACATTTGTGAAAAATCTGTTGTATGGCTTTAATTCAAAATTTTCTTATAGGTACCGGTGTATCCTCATAGTGAAGATTTAAAACTTATGTAAACGTATCATGGCTCTTGTTCAGGATTGTTGTTCTCTTTTATTTTATTTGTGTACATTGTGTAAATTTATTATTTGTTTTTGTATAGGATTATATTCATTTTCTTTGTAGGCAAAATTCAGACGCACCTAAATTGTAGGTATTATGTAAATTTACTGTCTCTTTTTGTTTTGTGTAATATATGAAATATATGTAAATTTAGTTAGTATAAAAGAAGATATTTTGGATGAATAAAGGTTGAGTGTGAAAGTGAGGCTGGTCTACGGTGTCTTGTTTGACCTCCATTACAGTTTAAATTGTCTCCACAGGGGAGACTGGTCCCTCGACATCTGAATCTAAGGGCGCCTAGGGCAGACAGCCTTTATCGCGCCAACAAGTGGTCCCTCGAGGCCGAATAGAAGCGCTAAGGAGACGCAGTCAACGGATCTGGAGGGAACTTCTCGTATCAGGAGGAGTACTAGAAGAAACTTGGGAATCGGGCCAGTAAGATATCCGGACGCAGAGCCTCAGACAACAATTCCCATGGCCACAACAGAGCTGACTGGGGAGAAAATAGACTCGACCAGGACAACGGATGATGTTCCAGACGGATCCAGCCTTGTGGAAACTTACGGGAAGTTGGAAAAGGATACTGGAACAAAAGCTGGAACAGGTGGACGGTCAGCTGCTTCGAGCCGATCAGATCGTTTAAGGAAGCAAATGGAGCTTCAGATGGTGAAGCTGAGAATTGAAGAAGAGAAAGGGAAGCTTCAGGTCAACTCGCTGCAGCAGCGGGAATTGGAGCTGCGAAGGAGCCTGATAGAGGACGACTCCCAGTGCCTTAGCAGCGACGACGATGTCCCTGAAGACACCAAAGCCGAGAATAATGAGAAATACGTGGCGGAACAGGAGACAAGGCCGAAAGAAGAGCCATTGCTGTCGCAGTCTGCCCCTGTATTTCGTCCCGCAACGCAGCCTGGTCGCTGCGCGAATGATCCAGAGCCTACTTCTGGTACCAGCGAATTGGCAATGGCGTTGGTAGAGGCTTTCAAACAGCAGAGCATAAACACGGAGAGATTAATGGCGCGTCAGGGTTCGGGAGGACAGTTGCCTGTATTTTCCGGGAACCCCCTTGATTGGCCGGTGTTCATCCATCACTATCGACAATCGACCAAGGACTGTGGGTATTCTCCAGCTCAGAACATGGCAAGGCTGGAGAGAGCGGTGCAGGGAGATGCAAGAAGGTCAGTGCGTGCTCTCATGATTGTCCCGGCCAACTCTGAGGTGGTAATACAGGTTTTGGAACAGCGGTACGGACAGCCTGAGTACGTGGTACAGGCTTTAATTGAAATGGCCAAGAAGACCCCATCGCCGAAGGAGGGTCGATTGTCTGAGATCTTGGATTACGCCAACGCTATAAATAACCTGGTGACAACGGTGAAGGCGCTGGACACCCCGAGCCACCTGCAAAATCCTCAATTGAAGAAGGAGTTGGTGGACAAATTGCCAGACGCACTGCGGTTGCAGTGGGGAGAATACGTGTTGATGCGAGGGGGTGCAGGAGAAGTCACATTGGAAGACCTTTCTAAGTGGATGAATATAAAAGCTGCAGCAGTCAGCATGGTGACCATCCCGGACTTCAAAAAAGGCCGTGAGAGGGACAGTAGGCATCATAGCGTTATGACGGCGGTTGAGTCGGGTTCTCCCGGGAAATGCGCGGCGTGTAACGAGGCCGGTCATTGCATTCGAAATTGCCATCTATTTAGGTCAAGTGACATCGATGACCGATGGAGGATGGTCAAGGAGAAGAAGTTGTGCATTTCCTGTTTGCGAAAGGGACATGGCATAAAAACCTGCCGCCAAAAGAAGGTGTGTGGTGCGGGTGGATGTGAGCGGAGCCATCATCCCCTTCTGCACAGTGAGAAGGAAAGACCAGCGACAACCTCGTCGACCCACACCAGAACCCCAGCAGAAATAAGTGGACTGTTGAATGGAAGCTCGCGATCCGTCATACTGCGGGTGATTATGGTCCAACTGTATGGAAAGGATGGAAAGTCAAGGAAGGAGTGTGCAATTTTTGATGAATGCTCTTCCGTGACGATGATGGATGCGGATTTGGCGAATCAACTCGGACTACGGGGAAGGACTGACCCCCTGCGGCTCAAATGGACAGACGGGAGAATGCAGGAAGATTTCACTTCCCGACGTGTTTCTTGTGAGGTCGGCCCTGTAGAGGATAGGCATAGATTCAGCCTGAATAATGTACGAACTGTACAAAATCTCTGTCTTCCTGCTCAGCCGTACAGATATGATGAGCTGTGCGAAAAGTGGAATCACCTAAACGCGGTAAAAATACCAGATATGGGTAATATAAAGCCGAGATTACTAATCGGTCAACCCCACATTAGGCTGACGGCGGCGAGAGAAATCATAGAGGGAACTGGCGACTCGCCTATTTTGACAAAAACCCATCTAGGGTGGTTGGTACACGGTCCAACAGGCATTGAAAGCGGAAATGGGGAGATTTCTTTCTCTACCTTTGTGGTATCTGACGAGGACTTTCTTCATGATCTGGTGAAGGAGAATTTCAAAATTGAAAGCATTGGGGTTGGGGGGCTGTTACCTCGTTCAAAACAGGACCTTCTAGCGGAGCAGAAGATGAATGAACTCACTCAACGAGTTGAAGACATTAAGGAAGAAGACCAGTTGGATCCTGTGGCCCAAACTTCCTCCTCCCCACCTAAAAGAGGCAGACAGCCTATGAGGAAAGCTGCAGCCGCACATAAAAGCTCCCCCGGCAGGAAACCTAGAGGAAAGAAGCCTCAGAAGAAGGATGCTCCTCTAAAGAAGGAAGATGTGAAGCCTGAGAAGAGAGAAGTTGAGGAAGAGACGGACGAGGAGAAGCCGTTGAGGAAACAGAGGCTAAACAGCACAGAGTCTCCTCCCCTGGTCCTGAGAGGAGAAGAAAAGCCAGAGCCTAAACCAGAAATCTCGGAGCAGAAAGTCCCTTCACCTGCAGTCGCCGCCAAAGTTGAAGCAAAGCCAGAGGATTCCCCTGCTAAGCCACCACCACGGGCACCTGGGCTGACGACTCCTGAACCTGATGATGATGATGATACCACTTCTGCCATTAAGGAAGAGGAACAGACTTACGACGATGACGACTTCGACATTCCTCAGTTCAGCATGACAGAATGGCAGACCATGAAAGCCAACTACCGGTCGCAGCAAGTCACAATTCACATCAATTTTGGGGAGCTGGTCGGTGCAGTCACCAAGGGAGACAAGATCACAGTGTGCAACGCGGTGGGCAAGGGGCCGCAGTACCACCGCCATGACCTGAACATCCTGATAGATGGCACCACACTACTGGTGATGGCCGTTGAGCGGGGCTTTGACGAAATTGTGGAGATCCTGGTGTTGGGCGGCGCGGACCCCAATTTGGCCTTGCAGGGCGGCAAGACGCCGCTCATGGTAGCGGTGGAGAAGAACCAGGTACGTTGCCTACTGGTGCTAGTAGACACCGGAGCCAGGCTGGGCAGCCAAGATAACGACGGCAACTCTGTGCTCCACCTGGCATGTCGCCTGCGCCGTACCACCTGTGTGGAACATTTGCTGCAGTTGGGCGCAAACACCGGACTGACCAACAAGCGGTCGTTGAGGCCCTGCCGGCTGGGGGACATCGATACTGTGCTCAGCCATATGTCCATCCTGGAGGACAACTTTGAGTACACCATCAAGCACTGCGGCCCCTACATGAAGCTGGTCACCCCCCTGTTCCCTCTCCAGATCTTCTCCCTCAGGGAAGGCCCGCTCTTCATCCTCAACTTTTCCTGCTCTCTCATCTACTATCACTCCCAGATGTGCCTTTTTTTCATGGCTCCGGCAGACTTCAACTTCCAGCACAGGATGAAGACCTGCATGGACGGCGCCACCTCCCCCGTGGTGTCTGTTGTCCTGAATGAGTTCCAACAGAAGTGCATCTCGCTGGATGGAAACTTTGTGTTCTGCCTTGTCAACCTAGTCAATGGCACCAACCTACGCGGTGCTGATAAGGAGCAACAGCAGGCACCTGAATTACAGAAGGAGCAACAGCAGGCACCTGAATTACAGATTGGGCAAGAGCTGCCACCTGAACCACATCCTGGGCAAGAGCTGCCACCTGAACCACATCCTGGGCAAGAGAAAGCTGCCAAGAAGACAGGCCAAATTGGACCTCAGGGCTGAAAATGGATTTCGTCCCGAAATCGGGGGGAAATATGTTCAGGATTGTTGTTCTCTTTTATTTTATTTGTGTACATTGTGTAAATTTATTATTTGTTTTTGTATAGGATTATATTCATTTTCTTTGTAGGCAAAATTCAGACGCACCTAAATTGTAGGTATTATGTAAATTTACTGTCTCTTTTTGTTTTGTGTAATATATGAAATATATGTAAATTTAGTTAGTATAAAAGAAGATATTTTGGATGAATAAAGGTTGAGTGTGAAAGTGAGGCTGGTCTACGGTGTCTTGTTTGACCTCCATTACAGTTTAAATTGTCTCCACAGGGGAGACTGGTCCCTCGACATCTGAATCTAAGGGCGCCTAGGGCAGACAGCCTTTATCGCGCCAACAGCTCTTTTTATACCATTTATACATTTTGTTAGAAACCCAAGGTAACAAGACCTATATGTGGTAGTACCGAATGTCAGGCATAATTTATCTATTTATCATTTCTTTTGGAGCTAAGTCGGCCTGCCACTGAGTAGTGTCCCCAGTCTTAATGACAAAGGCAGACGCATTCTACTTCACCCAGTCATGATGGTTGTCAAGTCTCAAGCTTTACAAACTTGACACCCTAATATGATTGAGTGGAAATAAGAAAGAAGAAGAAGATTTATCTATTTGAATATGTCTCTACCATTCAGAGAAAGTTTAAGCATACAGTAGAGTCTCTCATGAGCAACTCATCCATTAGTGACCATCTCTCATGAACGACCATCTTGTAAGGCATGAACAAATTTCCCTTGTAAGCCTACTATCATGAGTCTCCCATGAACAAACATCTCCGTGAACAACCAGCGATCACTAATAATTGATTTTTTTTTAGTTTCTCATTAGAGACCATTCAGAAATAAAAATTAACGTTTCATGTTTGAAAATAATAATATATTTAAAAATATTCAATAAATGTGTGTAAATTGTCAAGAACCAATTGAAACTGGGGGCAAAAACAAAGAGTGATATGTCAGGAAATGTGAATTTGGTTATCAGATAGAGAGGAGGAAGTTTTGCAATATTTAAAGGCAATGTAGCTACTACATTTGACTGCTACCCTATCACAGAGGTATCTCATTCTGAAGCAGGCAAAATGCAAGGTAATAAGATAGCAAATCCAAATAAATAAATAGCATGTGACATTTCAGTTTCAGTAAAGTCTTTGTTTCCAAAACCTTACTCACTATTTATTTATTTAGATTTGGTGTCTTATTACCTTGTGTTTGTATATCTATAATTGAATTGTATAAGGTTTTCCCAAAGTTCGTAAACACTTGCAAAAATTGAAATACCAATATTATTCATCGTTATGTATAATGTCTTTGTATTATGTATAAAGTAATTGTATTATGTATTATTATGTTACAATATAATGCGGCTTATGATTGTAGAAAGAAGTTTGAAAATTATACCGCAAATGTTTCTTTTGAACGAAAAATCGAAATTTACTCTTCACAATTCATCCTTTCATACTTCATCCCTAAGGTTAGAAATAATCGTTATTTCTCCTTAAAATAAATTTTGATTTTTTGTTCAAAAGAAACATTTGCGGTATAATTGCCAAACTTCTTTCATGTATTATTATGTATTTGCCGTAATATTATTATTCGACAAATAATAAGAAAAACACAAACTTTTGGGAAAACCTTATATACATTATCAAGCAGGTGAAATGTTCTATATATCTGCATTATGTACATTTCATATATAATAGATTTGCTACAAGGAGAAGTTAGAAAAGACTTGTGTGAAACCTACCCGATGTAGAACTTTATCCAGGACTAGACGGATTTCTTCAGGAGAGGCGTTATTCCTCTGCAGAGCCTCCAGAAGGGCAGCCCAGCATTGTAAGTTGGGTTCAAGGCCTCTTTTTTCCAGGGCATCAATGTCTAACTGGATATCTCGGGATGAATTGTTGGCCTGGACACATCGGTGGTTGATTATTTAACTGTATGCATTTACAATATATTACAACTCCGCCTTTGCCGGCCCCAAGCCCGGATGAAAAAGAAGGAGGGGGAGCAGTAACAAGCTCACTAAAAAACCTGGGCTCATCTGGCCCGGCTGATAGTACCCTGTAAGGGCTCCTAATCCAGGTATACAGGATGAGCAGCGTTTGTACTCCATGTTAGGAGCGGCTGCACATGGCGTCTGTTCCTCATGTCAGAGGCGGCCATTTATTTTGGAGCTAAGTCAGCCTGCCACTGAGTAGTGCTCCCAGTCTTAATGACAAAGGCAGATGCATTCACCCAGTGTGGAGATAAGAAAGAAGAAGACAATATATTGCTTCATCAAACACAACCTCATAGAAATAAACAAACATTAATTACCTTCAATAATATCAATATCGAGTATACAGTAGAACCTCCCTGTAAAAGACACCTAATTACAGAGCCAAAGTATCCTTTAGAGAGAGGTGTCCTCTTACGGGAGAATTGCTAAATAGTAAAAATGGTCATTTTGCAAATTAAAACTGTCCTTAGTAGAGAGGTGTCCTCTAGTGGGAGTGTCCTCTCATGGAGGTTCTACTGTATATGCTATATTTCTTTAAATATAAAATTTCTCTTGAAATAAAATTGTTAAAAAACCATCATATATACACTGTTGGCTATTTGCTATATCAAGGAAGAATACAAATGGCACAATCATATTTATTGAACTCAATGGGGGGTCGGTGGAAGGCTGGTTAAACTGTTTGGTTTTCAACCACTACGACCCGGGTTCGATTCCTGCATTGGACACTTTTTTCTGTTTGAAAAAAAAAAAAAATGCTCCAATGGCCCCAGATTCTTGCAAAAGTCCAACCCCACCAGCAAGTAGCGTGCAAGTAACCAAACGGGGCTCTAACACATTTGTAAGTGCAAAGTCGAACTGCTTTTCACATGTGTAGACATGTGGTGCGCTTACAGTAAAAGCAGTCGCTAACTACCCACCATGATTACAGTGGCCTGTACCACGTGTACTAGGGATAAGCAAAAAAAAAAAATTGAACTCAAAGAGAAGTTCAATAATACTGGATCCTAGAAGAAAACACTGAGTAGTTGACTCTGGCAGTAACAGAACTGTTATTACAACAGGTTGGCCGTTGAGGTACAGTGGGTTATTGTGGTTTCTAAAGGGTCACTCACCTGCTTGGCCATGGCATGGAATAGGATGGAGAAGATGTTGGGATCAGTGATGCCAAGGTTGTGTTTTTTATGGACTCTGTAGAGGTAGATAAAGGTAGCCTGGCGAGCCCTGGACACCTGCAGCCATATTGATGTCATGGAGAAGGTTCAATAGAGGTTTTCATAATAACATGTGGTGCACTTACAGTTAAAGCAGTGGCCTACCTCTACCCACCATGATTATCATGGCCTGTACCAATTGTACTAAGGATAAGCAAAAAATAAAAAATAAATAATAATAATAACGGCTGTTCAATCAGCCAAAAACTCTCTGAACTTGTGTTGGTAAAGATCTAAATTATCCATTAAGACAAAATCAGCAGACTCAGGTCGATAACAAAGCCCCAACACTAGCATAGATGGCACCTAGTTTTGGTGTCTTATTTTAATGGGAGAAGTGATCTTCATTTTTATGGATTATTATCCTCCTGACAACATATCCATCTATATTTTAGCCCTAGATATGGCCTAGCCACTTTACCAACTAAACACTTCTTTGGCAGATTGTGAAGATTCCATTTTATTCCTTGTGGATGTAAAGAACAATTTAGATTATAGATACAAGAAAATAAGACCTAATCCAAATGATTTAATAGTGTGTGACGTTTCAGTAACAGCATTGTTACCATCATCACTTGCCATCATTGATGATGGTAACAATGCTGTAACTGAAATGTCGCACACTATTAAATTATTTGGATTAGGTCTTATTTTCTTGTATTCCTTGTTGATCTCATAGAATTAAGAAACTCCGCCTTTGCCGGTCCCAAGTCCAGATTAAGGAGGAGGGGGAGCAGTGACAAGCTCGGTAAAAAACCTGGGCTCAGCTGGCCCGGCTGTAAGGGCTCCTAATCCAGGGATACAGGATGAGCAGCATTTGTACTCCATGTTAGGAGTGGCTGCACATGGCGTCTGTTCCTCATGTCAGAGGGAGCCATTTCATATTGAAGTCGGCTTGCTACTGAGTAGTGCTCCAAGTCTTAATGACAAAGGCATTCTACCTCACCCAGTCATGATGGTTGTCAAGTCTCAAGTTCTACAAGCTTGATACCCTAATATGATTGAGTGGAGATAAGAAAGAAGAAGATAGAATCAAGGCATTCCCTGGACAGACGAGAGCTATTAGCCCAAAATCATGGTTTCTAGGCGAGTGCTTTTCAGTTTGCCAAAGCTGGTGTTGTCACCACGACTTGAGTTCACTATTTTTCCAGAGAAGGTCAATAGAGGGTGGCTAGTTATTGTCCTGTCTAGAAGTGGAGAACTGCTACACCCCATCAAACCATGACATGGTTACTTTATCAAGAGACGTGCTCTGAGAAACTGACACTATTTCAGACACGTAGGCTTCTTTTTTAAAATAAAATAATTTTCTACTGCCCTCTCTTACTGCAATAATAAAAAAATAATGGAAGGTTCTAGCTCATCTATGTAACATAGTATTTATTAATTTTATTTATGTAACACTAGACGTATGACCCGGCTTCGCCCGAGAATTCCCCCGATTGCAATTTCCTTCATACTGAAAGTACATCAATAATAAATATTAGAAGTGCCATAGAATAGCAATACAAAAGTAACACATAATCTACAGGAAAAAAGTGTGTGTGATGGCAAAAATTGTATTATATTAGTGTTTAGGTATTTGATTTAATTAATATAGTTGATATAATATATATTTATATTATACATAATATAAATGAGTTTTAAAAATTGTAAAAAAAAAAAAAAAAATGCATCGGCCGGGAATCGAACCCGGGCCGCCCGCGTGGCAGGCGAGCAATCTACCACTGAACCACCGATGCTTATAAAAAATGGCCATATTTGGGTATTCATTCCATTCCGGATTACTCCGCGTAAAAAAAAAGTTCTTCAAATGAAAAAAGAAATAGCCAAAAATACTAATCAAAATGTAGCCGAAAATTTTCCTCAGGTTTATAAAAAGCGACATGTAAAATTTGGTACCAATTGGTTCAGTAGTTTTTGAGTTTATCGCGAAACAGACAGACATTGACTTTTATATATATAGAGATAGTATTTATTAATTTTTATTATTTTTTCATTAACAGAGTGGTTATTTATATGTTTATATCTGGCGACTCTGTAAATTTCCCTCGTGGCTTATCTTTTGTTTACCATTCATTTTGTTTCCTCCTGAAGTTTTTGTCTTCCCTAATTTTCCACGTGGCATTTTGGTGGAGATGCTGGGTAAGTTAGGGAAGACAAAAACTTCAGGAGGAAACAAAGTGCCACGTGGTGAACCCTCCCATTAAACAGGTGAAATCGCTGGGAGGGTTCACCACTGATGAGCAAGGCCCTCCCATTAATTTATCATTGTAGTAAGGGGCAGCAGAAAATGTCTATACACCTATCCCCCGATTTACACGGTAGATACGTTCCTGAGAAAAACGTGTAAATCGAAAAAAAAAAAAAAAGTCTTATTTTAAATCTTTCAAACCAGCCATGACTTGCCAAAAAATTTGGCTTCTTTTCAGTTGAAGAAGATGTGTGGCAATTGCTCTACAATTTTTTCGTATAGTATTTCGTTAGTATAGTGCGATAAAAACAAAAACTTATTTGGAAAACCGTGTAAAAGCGAAAATGTGTAAAACAAGTACCGTGTAAATCGGGGGATAGGTGTATTTTTAAAAGAATCATACGCGTCTAAAATAGTGTCAGTTTTTTATAACAGATGTCACGCCAATGCATCCTATTATACTTGGTCTGAGAGTTACTAAATTGATATTATTTCTAAAATCTTATGTCCATAGTTTACTTAAATACCATTTCTGAGATTCCACCCTTCAGTGTAACATATAAAAGCAGAATGATCCAATACAGTTTTAGAGATCTAAAGAAGTGGTCTGGTAGATTAAATTGACTAAACCACTGGGAGGATTCATTATGAGCCAAGAACTCCGCCTTTGCCGGTTCCAAGCCCGGATGGGGGGGAGCAGTAACAAGCTCACTAAAACCTGGGCTCAGCTGGCCTGGCTGATAGTACCCCGTAAGGGCTCCTAATTCAGGGATACAGGATGAGCAGCGTTTGTACTCCATGTTAGGAGCGGCTGCACATGACGTCTGTTCCTCATGTCAGAGGCTGCCAATTCTTTTGGAGCTAAGTCGGCCTGCCACTGAGTAGTGCTCCCAGTCTTGATGACAAAGGCAGACGCATTCTACTTCACCCAGTCATGATGGTTGTCAAGTCTCAAGCTCTACAAGCTTGATACCTTAATATGATTGAGTGGAGATAAGGAAGAAGAAGATCATGAGCCAAGCCCTTCCAATATTTTTCCATGGCAGTAAGGAAAGTAGAAATTTGATTTATTTGTGAAAGGAACATTGCGTCTCAATGTTTTCATTTGCTAATTAAACTTATCATTGATAGATGATATTTTCTTGTCAGCAAAAAGGAATCTCTAATGCCCCCCCCACCATCTAATTCTTTCTCCGTAGCTCTTGTTTAAAACTTGTTCTGGACATTAAAGACCGTACAAACTAGATTCATTATGTTCACTATTGGCGAAAAAGTTGTCTGCTCAAAATGCTCCAACTCCACTCCAGCACATATCCTGGACTGTATTGGAGCTAAGACCTATACAAGAACTATAGTAGAAAACATTATTGCTTTCAACCTTCTCATGACCTGGTCTAATCTTACCCATGGGATAATAATAAATAAAAAACTTGTTCCGAGAGTTTGCTTGCATTGTTTCACTTTTAGAGGATATGAAAATGGCTTTTTTCTCCTAGTAGTATTATCATTTTAAGAACACCTTTTCCTTGCTTTTTTTATGGACCCATTCCTCTATATTTTCTATTTCAAATTTGATGAATCCAAATATATTCCATTAAATACTAGGGAATGTACCGAGTGGCTTTGCATGGTTTTTACCAGAGTGAAAGTTTGCCTAATGAACATTTGTTAAAACAATATTTACGGGTCGAGTATCCACTTCATAATGAATCTATTATTGTCGTTGTTGTGTCCAATGAAGAGATTCAGATATCTCCATGCATCTCTATCACAGCAATGTCCACTATCTTGGGGTGTGTAAAGCTGCTGCTCTGGGTCCATGTCAATTTTCTGCAAGGCTGCGGCCATTGCTGAGCTTGAGAATATGTGAGTAGGTGTTAGTTCCACAACAATCTATTATTGTCAAGACAAATAGATGTTTTTACTTTTTCTTCTGCGATAACTACTTGATAAAAAACATTGAAAAATCTAGTTTCTTGGCCAAATTTTGTTTAGAGCGATGGTCAATAAATGGCATCTAGTTTGGATGTTTAATTTGACATGAGAAGTGACCTTTGCTTTTCTAGATCAATTTCCTCCCGGCAAAAAAAGTTCCTTCTATACTTTATGATATAAAAATGGCATGATCTGAAAGGAATTTAAGAGTTAAAAAAAAACTGACCTTACAGATAATGCATTCTTATAATAATACTAGAACCCATTCAATGAACAGGTCTAGAATGACATCCAATACTAGGCTTTATTAAGGTTTTAACTTAAAAGGCTAAAAACTTAAATATACAATAGAACCTCCCTGTAAAGGACACCTAATTGCAGAGCCAAAGTCTCCTTTAGGGAGAGGTGTCCTCTTCTTCTTTCTTATCTCCACTCAATCATATTAGGATATCAAGTTGTGACTCTTGATGGTGTCTGTTTGACAACCATCATGACTGGGTGAAGTAGAATGCGTCTGCCTTTATCATTAAGACTGGGAGCACTATTCAGTGGCAGGCCGACTTAGCTCCAAAAGAAATGGCTGCCTCTGACATGAGGAACAAAGCCATGTGCAGCTGCTCCTAACATGGAGTACAAACGCTGCTCATCCTATATCCCTGGATTAGGATCCTTTACAGGGTACTATCAGCCGGGCCAGCTGAGCCCAGGTTTTTTAGTGAGCTTGTTACTGCTTCCCCCTCCTCCTTTTTCATCTGGGCTTGGGACCGGCAAAGGCGGAGTAAGAGGTGTCCTCTTACCGGAGAGTTGCTAAATGGTAATTTTGTATATGAAAACTGTCCTTTGTGGAGAGGTGTCTGCTAGCCTGGTGTCCACTAAAGGGAGGTTCTAGTGTGTAGGAGACTAATATTTTTACTATTAGATTTTCAACTCTTATATAAATTATTGTTGTATACTGATTATTTTTGATAGACTTCAATGGATCTGAGAAGTTATTCTTCCTATGAGAACTGAAGAAAAAGAATTCCAAAGTGAATATCAATGTTGATGCCATCACTTGAAGATTCTATTTTAAAGAGTTAAGGATCTGAAGCTCTCCTCTACTGTGAATATCAATGTTGATGCCATCACTTGAAGATTCTATTTTAAAGAGTTCAGGATCTGAAGCTCTACTCTACTTTTTGGATTAGGTCTTGATAAACCACAATTTGGATTATCTATATATATAAAATTGAATGTCTGTGTGTCCTCTATGGATTCAAAAACCATACTTCCAATCGCCGTGAAAATTTGGGATATTATTAGGTGTATCCCCGGAAAGGTTTACGAAAAATAATTTCTTGAATATCTTAAATATCCTTTGAGTTATTTGCAGATTTGTAGCTTTAACTCGCAAGCAGCGCCACCTTGCGACGGAGATAGGCTTAGGTCTGCCCCCCTCTCCCCCCCCGTCCGAACTACGTCCATCTTCCATAAACGACCATGATTTTATTCAACTTATCGAGTATTTTTCAAGGGACCGGGAAAATATGTTCACTAGATAAAACGATGATTTTGTAATGTAGAAAATTATGAAAGACAAAATTCAGGATGACACGGCACACAGGGACCGGGAAAAAATGTTCACTTTATCGAGAGATTCAAATTTACGAGTTTCAAATTATCAAAATATATCTTTCTTTTTATAAGTTTATAGAGAATTGTTTTAGCAAATGTTCGTTAGACAAACCTTAACTCGGGTAAAACCTCGGGCGAAGCCGGGTACGTCCGCTAGTAGATTATAAACACAAGTTATATAGATTACTAGCGGATGTACCCGGCTTCGCCCGGGTTTTACCCGAGTAAAGGTTTGTCTAACGAATCTCTCGATAAAGTGAACATTTTTTCCCGGTCCCTTGAAAAATATTTTCTACATTACAAAATCATCGTATCATCATGATAATATTTAGAGCAGATTGTTGAATTATAACAGATAAATTAGAATACAGTAATCCCTCGTTATCACGAACTCGGATTATACGAACTCTCGGTTTGCGCGAACCGTTTCTTTTCCCCCGTTAAATTTCAATGCTTTCCAAAGAGATTTTGCCGGTTAAGACGAAATATTCGGTTATGACGAAATACGAATTAAATTTAGCCCCCAGCAGAACTAATCAATCGGTTAAAACGAATTCTAATGTTTTTAAAGGCGAGTTATAAGTAAAACAATAAACTATTAAAACAACAAAAACTTGTTATATCTTTTTTATAACCGATTAATTGATTGTATTATAAAATAATGCGCTTGAAATAAAAATTATTAAATTCTAAATAATCGAAGTGTGAATTGTTTGAGCTTCCATAAAAAAACCTACATAAACATGTCATCTACAACCGCGAAAAAAAAGCGCCATTGAGCTTGCCTTAAAAAGGAAAATTTTGGACGAAGTTGCACGTGGAGTGTTATCTAAGTCGCAAATTGCCGAAAATTTTCAAATTGCGAAATCCACATTATCAACCATTCTAAAAAACAAAGAAAATATAGATGCGGCTGTTGCCTCAGGGTCTTCGAGCTCTTCAAAACGACTTCGAAAAGCATCCCATCAAGACGTGGAAGATGAGCTTTTAAAATGGTTTTAAAAAAGTAGACAAAATTCCTGTATCCGGCGCACTTGTCAAAGAAATAAAGAAATAAGTGTCTCATTGGGTGTGGAAAAAACAGCTGATTCGTTTTCACTTCCAGAAACAATGCTTGATGAGCCTGAAGAATGGACCAAACTCCTTTCAGCTACAAACCCAGCTGAGACTTTGACTTTCCTGGAGTATGTTGCCCTGGATGAAGGGTTGGAAATTTGCGGTTCACCCGAATTAGAAGAAAAGAAGAAGAAGAAACGGAAGACGATGAGGTGAAAGAAGAGATAATGATGCCTACTAGAGGGGAAGTAATCGCGGCCCTCGAAACCCTCCAGAAGCTGTCCAAAACCTCTGCGGATATTGATGTTCATTTTGAAGATGACCTGGATAAAATAAGAAGGGAGTGTCTGAAACAGTGCCCAATCAAATACCACCAAAAACCTATAACAGACTTTCTGAAGCCTGCAGAGAAAACCCAGATATAGGATACTCTATGCATACTGCATATGCTGCATACACATAAACATTGTATGTACCAAGTATATTATGTAAGTTGTTTCTTTTGTTGATCTTTTTTATTTGTGTTTTAAAATAAACTTATATTCTCATGTTATTGCCTTACATTGTGATTATATTATCCATATTGTCTTTTAAAATAAAATACTTTATATACATACATATACATAATTGTTGTTCCTTAAAATTATAAAATATTTTCATTAATATTGTTTTCAAATAAATTTATTCGTTATTCCTCAGAAATGTAGTTTTCTTACTCATCAGTAGTACATAAGTACAACCCCCGGATACCACGAATTCAATTCGTCTAATACGAATTCGGTTTATACGAATTCGGTATATATTCTTTTAAGACGAAAAGGGTATTTCGTTCTCCCGTTGAGTAAGTCTTAACGAGGGATTACTGTATTTATCTTGATTATTTTTAGGCGAAAAGTTATTTCAAAAATTTTATTTGCTAGAAACCTTCCCAGTACTATACTAAATAACTTCCCAAAGTTTCATGGCGTTCCAATGAGTGGTTTGGTCAGGCATGAAGGACACACACACACATTCATTTTTATATATATAGATAAAAAACACAAATGAAACGTCACACACTATTTATTTATTTGGATTTGGTCTTAATGACATCACACATATGATGCATAGGATGGAACTTACCTCATTACAGTGGACACAGGTGTGAACAAAGGACTTTAGGGAAATGTTGTTATGTGCTTGGAAGGCATTGGTTATTTTGGATGTATCCAGCTGTTTCTGCATTTCTTGACTCTGACGGAACGTCAAGTTTTTTTTCATGAGGTTCTTGTAGGAGGACTCTGGCAAACTGCTCAGCTCTTCACTGGGGCATTCTGATGTCTTGACTTCTTCTTTCACTGAAACTTTATAGTTTAGGCCATATTTGGATCAATGCAAGTTTAGGTTAGCTTGACAGAGGCATTTCATAAACTGTTGTATATATATATATGTGGCAAATGATAAGGTGGGGAAAGAGAAATAATCACACCACAAGTTTGGAAGAGGAACCCAGGCAACCAGAGAGAGAGAAGGGGGGAGAGCCGGGCGTCCGTTCGTGCCGCCCACAATCCCCAACTGTCTTAAAAGTCCAGAGGTTCCAAGTAACGGGCCCCAGTAGTCGCCCCTTGGAATGTCGCTGAGGTCTAAAGTGACCGGTCCTTACCCGCCCATCTCTCTCTGGGTTTACTGTAGGTTTGCCTTATTATTCCTGGAAGAGTATATATTATGACATATATATATTAAAAATAAAAAAGGCATATCCCGACCAGGAGCATATGAGCTTTACAGATAGCAGAGCGCCATCTGGTGGAACAGAAATCAACTAAACATTAATTTAGCCTGTTCCCTGATATTTGGCCAACCCAATTTCTTGATAAATCAATAAAAGCCATCCACGAACACGTTTCGTGCTGTTAGCGCTCGTCAGAGTGGAGTAGGCTGTACCACTGCGACCAAAAAGATTTTTAGTCCCAGAGGCTTCTTGGGAAACCAAGAAATGGGTATTTAAGGTCAAATTTGCGTAAATACGCTTGACATCTGAAAAAACAATAGGATTTTATTTTTTCTGTAGAGGACAACACCCAAGTTACAGAGCCAATGTATCCTTTAGGGAGAGCAGCTACAGTAGAACTACCTTTCTGTAGGGGACAACACCTAGTGGTAGAGCCAATGTATCCTTTAGGGAGAGCAGCTACAGAAGAACTACCTCTTTGTAGGGGACAACACCTAGTGGCAGAGCCAAAATGCCCTGTAGTGAGAGCATCTAAAGTAGAACTACCTCTCTGTTGGGGACAAAACCTAGTGGCAGAGCCAGAGTGTACTTTAGGGAGAGCAGCTACGGTATAACTCCTTGTCTGTATGGGACAACACCTAGTTACAGAACCAAAGTGTCCTTTAGGGAGAGCAGCTACAGTAGAACTACCTCTCTGTAGGGGACAACACCCAAGTTGCAGAGCCAATGTGTCCTTTAGGGAGAGCAGCTACAGTAGAACTACCTCTCTATAGAGGACAACACCCAAGTTGCAGAGCGAAAGTGTCCTTTAGGGAGAGGTGTCCTCTTACCAAAGTAGAACCAATTAGTAAAATTGGTAATTTCATTGTTGAAACCTTTGTGAAGAGAGAGATTCCTCTCATGGGGGTTCTACTGTATTATACTTGAATCTTCTAAGATCTTCCTATGGTGATTTCTTCTGATTCTTGAAGCAACCAGATGTTTGAGATCTTTAAATAAGAAATTGACCTCCAGAAAGCCTTTTGAAATGTATAAAACGCCTTTTTATATTACCATTAGTACTGGCTAAATACTGAGTTGGCTGTGAGACCTAAGCTTTACTTTTAAATATTTCAAATTTTATAAAGCTGTGAATGATATTCCAAATAATATATCCGGTGGTTTCTACTGAATAACTGGGTGAATGAACTAATTTAGTAAGATTTTATATCCTGACTATAGATAAGCCTCTACCCTTAATCCATCCATGTATAAAACTATATAGATGTCTGGTAACTATGTAATTAACATTGTTGTATATTCCTTTTTTATACTTGTACTAATATAAATTTCTATCAATACTAAACACAAGGTAATAAGACCAAATCCAAATAAATAAATAAATAGTGTGTGATGTTTCGGTAACAGTGTTGTTACCATCTTCAGACAAAAGTAGTTCGATTCCCATCCCTGGACACTTTTCACTTTTGTTTGGAGATGGTAACAACGCTGTTACCGAAACGTCACACACTATATATTTATTTAGATTAGGTCGTATTACCTTGTGTTTATAATCTATAATCCAAATTGTGTCTTATCACAGTATTTATTTATTTGGATTTGGTCTTATTACCTTGTGTTTATAATCTATAATCCAAATTGTGCCTTATCACACTATTTATTTATTTGGATTTGGTCCTATTACCTTGTGTTTATAATCTATAATCCAAATTGTGCCTTATCACAGTATTTATTTATTTGGATTTGGTCTTATTACCTTGTGTTTATAATCTATAATCCAAATTGTGTCTTATCACACTATTTATTAATTTGGATTTGGTCTTATTACCTTGTGTTTATAATCTATAATCCAAATTGTGCCTTATCACACTATTTATTTATTTGGATTTGGTCTTATTACCTTGTGTTTATAATCTATAATCCAAATTGTGCCTTATCACAGTATTAATTTATTTGGATTTGGTCTTATTACCTTGTGTTTATAATCTATAATCCAAATTGTGCCTTATCACACTATTTATTAATTTGGATTTGGTCTTATTACCCTGTGTTTATAATCTATAATCCAAATTGTACCTTATCACACTATTTATTTATTTATTTGGATTTGGTCTTATTACCTTGTGTTTATAATCTATAATCCAAATTGTGACTTATCACAGTATTAATTTATTTGGATTTGGTCTTATTACCTTGTGTTTATAATCTATAATCCAAATTGTGCCTTATCACACTATTTATTAATTTGGATTTGGTCTTATTACCTTGTGTTTATAATCTATAATCCAAATTGTGCCCTATTACACTATTTATTTATTTGGATTTGGTCCTATTACCTTGTGTTTATAATCTATAATCCAAATTGTGACTTATCACAGTATTAATTTATTTGGATTTGGCCTTATTACCTTGTGTTTATAATCTATAATCCAAATTGTGTCTTATCACAGTATTTATTTATTTGGATTTGGTCTTATTACCTTGTGTTTATAATCTATAATCCAAATTGTACCTTATCACACTATTTATTAATTTGGATTTGGTCTTATTACCTTGTGTTTATAATCTATAATCCAAATTGTGCCTTATCACACTATTTATTTATTTGGATTTGGTCTTATTACCTTGTGTTTATAATCTATAATCCAAATTGTGACTTATCACAGTATTAATTTATTTGGATTTGGTCTTATTACCTTGTGCTTATAATCTATAATCCAAATTGTGCCTTATCACACTATTTATTAATTTGGATTTGGTCTTATTACCTTGTGTTTATAATCTATAATCCAAATTGTGCCTTATCACACTATTTATTAATTTGGATTTGGTCTTATTACCTTGTGTTTATAATTTATAATCCAAATTGTGCCTTATCACACTATTTATTTATTTGGATTTGGTCTTATTACCTTGTGTTTATAATCTATTATCCAAATTGTGCCTTATCACAGTATTTATTTATTTGGATTTGGTCTTATTACCTTGTGTTTATAATTTATAATCCAAATTGTGCCTTATCACACTATTTATTAATTTGGATTTGGTCTTATTACCTTGTGTTTATAATCTATAATCCAAATTGTGCCTTATCACACTATTTATTAATTTGGATTTGGTCTTATTACCTTGTGTTTATAATTTATAATCCAAATTGTGCCTTATCACACTATTTATTTATTTGGATTTGGTCTTATTACCTTGTGTTTATAATCTATTATCCAAATTGTGCCTTATCACACTATTTATTAATTTGGATTTGGTCTTATTACCTTGTGTTTATAATTTATAATCCAAATTGTGCCTTATCACACTATTTATTTATTTGGATTTGGTCTTATTACCTTGTGTTTATAATTTATAATCCAAATTGTGCCTTATCACACTATTTATTAATTTGGATTTGGTCTTATTACCTTGTGTTTATAATTTATAATCCAAATTGTGCCTTATCACACTATTTATTAATTTGGATTTGGTCTTATTACCTTGTGTTTATAATTTATAATCCAAATTGTGCCTTATCACACTATTTATTTATTTGGATTTGGTCTTATTACCTTGTGTTTATAATTTATAATCCAAATTGTGCCTTATCACACTATTTATTTATTTGGATTTGGGCTTAATACCTTGTGTTTATAATCTATTATCCAAATTGTGCCTTATCACACTATTTATTTATTTGGATTTGGTCTTATTACCTTGTGTTTATAATCTATAATCCAAATTGTGCCTTATCACACTATTTATTTATTTGGATTTGGTCTTATTACCTTGTGTTTATAATCTATAATCCAAATTGTGCCTTATCACACTATTTATTTTTTTGGATTTGGTCTTATTACCTTGTGTTTATAATCTACTAGCCGAATGACCCGGGCAACGTCCGGGTTTTACCCGATTAAATGTTTTTATTCAAATACTATTCGTTATAATTATAAATTGGCGCCGTGGATGTCACTCTTGTGAAACGTCCCGCTCCAAACTTTGTGTCTGAGAAGCGATATTTTTATAGAAAGATGATCTGGCTTCTGTTTTCTGCTCGAATGAATGTTTTTCTGTTAGAATTTTGTTCCTGCGTACAAAATAATGAACTGATTTCTCCCGTGGTCTCTGCTTTTTGGAATTTTTCCCGATATAATTTTGTATCTGATAATCAAACATGATACAGCAATATCGTCATCATCATTTTCTGACTAAAAATATAGTTTTAATAATTGATTTATATATTTTTTAAAATAGCCTATCGTCTTCCCCGTATTTTTTTACCTATGTATGGAAATTTTGGTTTGAATTAGTGAACTACTGTGAATTTGTATACCAGACATACAAACAAACAGACCAACAGACAAACATACAAACATTCATTTTTATATATATAAAGATAATCCAAATTGTGCCTTATCACACTATTTATTTATTTGGATTTGGTTTTATTACCTTGTGTTTATAATCTATAATCCAAATTGTGCCTTATCACACTATTTATTTATTTGGATTTGGTCTTATTACCCTGTGTTTATAATCTATAATCCAAATTGTGTCTTATCACACTATTTATTTATTTGGATTTGGTCTTATTACCTTGTGTTTATAATCTATAATCCAAATTGTGCCTTATCACAGTATTTATTTATTTGGTCTTATTACCTTGTGTTTATAATCTATAATCCAAATTGTGCCTTATCATTTCTACCAATACTACTAATTAATTAAACAATTAAAAAGGTTACCAGAGATGAGTTTCTTTTTATTTTAAAACCATCTCAAGCTTTCAGGAATCTCTGTCTTTCTACAGGGGAACTTATTCAATGGATAAAACCCCGCCTGATGCCAAAATACTAATTATTTTTCTTTAAGAAAAAGAACTGCTTGTTATTGTTTGCTTGTGAATAAGTTTATGCCAAGCCCTTTCTTTCCCCCTAAACACAAGTTAATAAGACCAAATAAATAAATAGTGTGTGGCATTTCGGTAACAACACATAATTTTTATGCTGTTACCGAAACGTCACACACTATTTATTTGGATTTGGTCTTATTACCTTGTGTTTATAATCTATAATCCAAATTGTGCCTTATCATTCTTTACCCCTATTTGATACATTGTAAATAACATTTCTGATTATTGTTACTATTACTGTTGTTGTCATGTCCAATGAAGAGTCTCAGATGTCCCCATGCATCTCCATCACAGCAGCAGCAATATCCACTATCTTGGGTGTGTAAAGCTGCTGCTCTGGGTCCATGTCAATTTTATGTTGTTGTTGTCATGTCCAATGAAGAGTCTCAGATGTCCCCATACATCTCCATCACAGCAGCAGCAATATCCACTATCTTGGGTGTGTAAAGCTGCTGCTCTGGGTCCATGTCAATTTTATGTTGTTGTTGTCATGTCCAATGAAGAGTCTCAGATGTCCCCATACATCTCCATCACAGCAGCAGCAATATCCACTATCTTGGGTGTGTAAAGCTGCTGCTCTGGGTCTAAGTCAATTTTCTGCAAGGCTGCGGCCATTGCTGGACATGAGAATATGTGAGTAGGTGTTAGTTCCACACCAGGACAGTTGTTGCATGTCTTATAGGTTCTCGTGCCATCTGGATGTATTGTCATTCCTTTGTAGTGTTTTGTTCTAAGTCTTAATAATATATGTATTACTATAAATGTAATTAGAGTTTCCCATGAAAAAAAGGACCATTTAAAATGTGGTTCAATAAGTCTCTCCTGGAAGTGGTCTATAATCAAAGATTTTGACTGACGTGAAAAGATCTCTAATGAGAAAACTTTTCAGATGCTGTTAAATTCCTGTATATACCCTCTTCTACTTGGAGAATCTGTATAAGAACACAAAAAGGTCTTAATAAAGCTTTTTGTTGTTATACACATTAGACCACCTCCATCTGTTATGAGAAATTGAAACCATTTTTTTTACCTGTATGATTCTTTTTGAAGTGAAACAATTTTCTACTGCCCTTACTTCAATGATAAATGGGAAGGCCTGGCTCATCAGTGATGAACCCTCCCAGCGGTTTTGTCAGTTTAATCTACCATACTACTGTAATTCATAATTCCCATCCCTGGACATTCATCATTACTCTTCACAATTCATACTTCATCCCTAAGGTTAGAAATAATCGTTGTTTCTTCTTAAAATAAATTTAAAATTTTCGTTCAAAAGAAACACATGCGGGATAATTGTCAAATGTCGTTCTACATACTACTGTAATATTACATTGAAATTTGAAAATCAGAATTTGAATATCGTTATTTTAATCAAAGGAATAATGCTCAGTGTATTCTGAATCAATTGAGGATGAATCAAAAGTATCCAATTCAGAAAAATCGGACGCGAAACATGTTGATACGATAGCGCGATCGGTAAAATTGCGAATAAAAAACGCCAATTTGCAAACACAAAATCGGTGGTAAAACGGCCGGCCAGGGGGAATATCCGTGAACCCTGAATGAGTCATATACCTAACAAGAATTCCATTCTAAAAATAGAACTGTAGTGGTAGTTTTTGAGAATTTATAAGTCGATTTGTTTGTGGCCTATGAGACACGGGAAACTTGGGGGGAACTTTTTTTTTCTTCTTCTTCCAATTCCAGTTTCCACATATTCTTCTGAAGTGTATATTAAATTTTTGTTTTTAACCTGTTTTTTAAACCATTTCTGGCTTTAAAATTATTTAGAATTATTTTTAGCCTAGGTTAAACTTGATATAGAACGCTTCTAAAAGGGCATGCTGCCACTGTTTTTTTTTAGAACGCCATTCTTTGTTTCTTTTCTTTATTTTGGAAGTCATTTGTATTTTTCTTCTATTTCAAAATTGTCGAATGCAAATATATTCTATTAAATAAAAGTATAATTTGTAAAAATTTATACAACATACAGCAAAAATAGAATGAAAATGAAAACAAACAATGGCGCTAATTTTTTGTTTTGAAATCGCGATCCGCGTGCTGAAACATGCTCAAAATTTTGTTGTTTTAAAAAATTTATAAATAATAATTTTAAGTTCGTTATAAGCCTAGTATTTTTAATAGATTTTATCATTTTGGGACCGAAAATAGGTTCGTTATAGCGGTAGTTCGTTATTTAAAAAATCGCAAAGTTCGTTATAACGATGGTAATTTCAATGGAATGGAATCGGGAATCGCCGTGGGTTCATTATAAGGGAAGGTTCGCTATATCCAGGGTTCGTATTAGTGGGGTTTTACTGTATATATATATATATATATTGTTTCTAATTTACGATAAAGCACAATTTGGATTATAGATTATTTGTATTTGGTGTTATTACCTTATGTACTATGTACTAAGTGTCAACCTGCAACCCCAAAACACATTATTGACTGTATTGACTCATCCATTGATGAGCTCTACTCTTCCCCGGCAGACACCGTCAAAAGTCTCAAGCTTTACAAGCTTGATACCCTAATATGATTGAGTGGAGATAAGAAAGAAGAAGACCTTGAATGTTTCTAATTTCATTTTTCAATTTTTTTTATTATTTAAAAGGAAGAATAAGTATTTTTTTAGAAAAGACAAATCATTTTCCAATGTATAGTTACCAAAGGGAAACAAATAACCGTGCCTATTGTGGGGCTACACAATGTAAAGATGAAAGAAAAAAAACGGCCAATGTCTAGCATTTTTACAAAATTGTAAATAAAAATTGAAGTAGGTGGTCCAATACAAAAATATATATATATTAAAAGTAAAAAGGCTTTAAAACTAGCGAGAGATCTCTGTTTTTTGAACCTTCAATATTTCTAAAAGAAGATTTTATTATTATTTTTTGCTTATCCCTAGTACACGTGGTACAGGCCATGATAATCATGGTGGGTAGTTAGCGACTGCTTTTACTGTAAGCGCACCACATGTCTACATATGTGAAAAGCAGTTCGACTTTGCACTTGAAAAAAATTTTTAAAGAAGAATGAAATTGTAACAACACACTGACTTAAAGGATAAGTTTCCTGCTTTATTTAAACCAAAGCTTTCGAGTATCGCAAACCCTTCTATGGAAGTATACAATCATTTTATACTCCTGTTGAAGGGTTTATGATACCTGAAAGCTTGAGAGATGGTTTAACTAAGCAAGAAACTTATCCTTTAAGTCAGTGTGTTGTTACAATTTATATTTCAGAAGATTCTATCTTCAGAAGAATGAAATGTTTGGCAGTCATCATTGTGGAATGGTTCATCTGAAACAACTATATAGGAATAGAAAGATACAAGAAATTTGCTTATCAAGATTTAGGAAAAGAAAGTTAGGAAAAGGGGGGGGGGGGGGGTCGTTGGAAGGCTGGTTAAACCGTTTGGTTTTCGACCCACCCCACCAGCGAGTGCAAGTAACCAAACGGGGCTCTGGCACATTTGTAAGTGCAAAGTCGAACTGCTTTTCACATGTGTAGACATGGGGTGCACTTACAGTAAAAGCAGTCGCTAACTACCCATCATGATTATCATGGCTTTGAGATAAGAAAGAAGAAGAAGGAAGAAGGAAAAGAAAAAAAGGCATTTCCTTATTGTGCAACTGAAAGTTGCTGATGGCTTGCGCCATCTTTTAGACATCAGCAACTTTCAGTTGAACAATAAGGAAATGGTTTTTTTTCTTTTCTTAATTTATGAACCTTATCCCAGTACAATATCACATTTGTACTATTTTTTCACATTATCATGATTTGTAATATTGAGTAGAAGGCAACCTTGATGAGACTGCTTTTCTATAAGCAAGGAAAACTTTTAAGGCTATGAAAAAAAAAATATTAGAGTAAAAAAAGCTTTAAAGCTTGCGAGAGATCTCTATTTTTTGAACATTCAAAGTTTCTAAAAGAAGAATGAAATTGTGACAATACGCCAACAGCGCGAAAGGCGTTCGTGGATGGCTTTTCTTGATTTATCAAGAAATTGGGTTGGCCAAATATCACGGAGCAAGCTAAATAAACGTTTAGTTTATTCTTGCTCCACTAGATGGCGCTCTGCCATCTAAAAAGCACATGTGCTCGTGGTCAGGAGATGCCTTCTTCCTTTTTAATATCAACACCTGACCCACTTATCTTTTATTCTATTGTTTTTTTCATATATAAAATATATAGTTTACTATAAGTGCCACCACACTTAGAGTAAAAGCTTCAGAGCAGCATATATATATAAGTAGAATCGTCCAATACAGTATTAGAGAAAAAGGCATCTCCTTATCGTGCAACTGAAAGTTGCTGATGGATTGCGCCATCTATCGGAATAAATAGTTGATATTTATTCCGACAGATGGCGCAAGCCATCAGCAACTTTCAATTGCACGATAAGGAGATGCCTTTTTCTTAATTTATGCAACTTATCCCAGTACAATATCACATTTGTACTATTTTTCACACAGTATTAGAGAGTTCTAAAAAAAGCAGTCTGGTAGATTAAATTGGCGAAACCGCTGGGAAGGTTCACCACTGATGAGTCAAACCCTTCCTAATATTTTTCATCCCAGTAAGGACAGTATAAGTTTGTTTTATGTATACAGTAGAACCATCCATATTCTTATTTTCCATAGGATTATTCAAATAATAATCTGTATATATTTACCCCCCTTTGTATATTTCCCACTTTCATGGGTTTCTCGGTCTTGTAACCCCAAGGAGAATCCTCTGTAAGACCTGTGTGTCTTAATAAAGGTTTTTGTGTGTGTATACAGTAGAACCTTCATTAGAGGCACTCGCGAGGCACTTTACTATTTCGAAATTCCCCGGTAAGAAGACACCTCTCCCTAAAGGACACTTTGGCTCTGCATTTAGGTGTTGTCCTTTACAGGGAGGTAGTTCTACTGTGAAAGAAACATTCATGCTTTAATGTTTTCTTATGAAAGAAACTCTCAACGGAGATTATCTTTTATTTAGAATTTTACTGAAAGGATTGTGGTGACCACACTTTGCCTCAGGGAGCGCGGACAAAGCTTCAATACACATACGGGCAGTAGTGTGGTGGCCTCACTACATCTCGGCAAGCGCGAGAACACCTCACTACGCATGCGCAGGCGGCATCCGGGACTCTTGGCACACGGGTTGTTCAAACAACAAGGCTTGCTTCCAGTGGCCGTTACTTCTTTCCTTTCTATATATTTCGGTGCTTTAAATAAATTATTTTAATTTAATTTATTTATCAGCAGCCTTTCCACAAGCCACACCAACACGCACGCAACCATCCCACAGAATTAATGAATATTTTAATGTTTCCTGACATTGTGCTTCTTGGTATTTGGCCTATTCAGGGATAATTACAAATCAACAAATAGTTGATATTTTTTCCGATAGATGGCGCAAGCCATCAGTAACTTTCAGATGCGCGATAAAGAGATGCCCTTTTTCTTAATGTTCTTCTTGTCAGTAAAATATGACAATGACTATCATTGAACCTTATTTTTCCTTGCCATTTTATTGAGCATGGTCCAACCAACCCTTCAAATTACTTCAATCCTATTTACATAAAGAAGTATAGATGGAAATTTTGCCGGGAGGATATTGATCTAAAGAGACAAAGGTCGCCTCTCCCATCAAAATAAATGTCAAAACCAGACGCCATCTATTGACCGTCGCCGCAAACTAGCGGCCTCGGGTTGGTGATGCTTTTCAGTTTGCCAAAGCTGGTGTTGTGGCTTTGTCACCGACCTGAGGCCGCTAGTTTGCGGCGATGATCAATAGATGGCGTCTGGTTTTGAAGTCTATTTTGATGGGAGAGGCGACCTTTGTCTCTTTATAAAAAAGTATAAAAACCTTTTTTTTTTTTTACTTATCCTTTTAGTCTAAATTAGACAATATTTTGGAGGTCATGCTCATAAAGAAGCTCAAGAACTCTTCTTGGTTCTCTGTACAGGGATCTCTTGTCCTTTCCAATACAATTTAGTATATGTTGGGGAGTGGCCTCTTCGGTATACAAACCTTTAAATTTAGAAAACAACAAAAGCTTGATGTCATATATTAGGGTGTTTGGAAAGAAACACCTGCACAATTAGAAGGTTTTTCAATAATGAAGACTTCTTTAACATTTTCCACCTGAGGGACGTCAATTCGCATCTTTGCCCATTTTGCATCAAGCCTGAAGAAGGCGAATTCGGGTCCTTGATTTTCAAAATATTATAGAAATGTGTAAATAGCTTATCTTATTTACCATTTACTCTCCACTTACTGTCTATATAGTACTTGGAGTGAATTTGTATATTGTACAATCTCAATAATTTACTACTTATCTATCTATACATACTATTCTATATACAGTTATCAGCGTCATGCGTTCTGTCACCGTTTGCTTTTGGTGGCATGATCGTAGCGAGCCAATAGGAGAGCGCCATCAGGTGTCACCGTTTGCTGCGCCACCACGTGGCGCGACGGTGACCTTGAGTGACGTAATGACAGGGTAGGAACAAGAAATCACTTGCTATCATTATCATATCATTTTATGTATATATCAGATTTAAAATATATTCATACAAAAAATCTAAATAATACAATTTTCAAATATCGTTGTGAAAATTTACATTTTTATTTTTGTATTTTAAAAACACACAAAGATTGAAGCGGGACGTTTCAAAAGAGTGCCATCCATGACGCCAATTTATAATTGTAAAGAATAGTATTTTAATAAAACATTTAATCGGGTAAAACCCGGGCGTTGCCTGGGTCATTCGGCTAGTCTTAATATAAATTGAAAGGATTTAAAAGCACCAATGTTTCTTTTATACATAATACAAACTTCTACTACCCTTACTGCCATGAAAAAATATATTGGGAGGGCTTGGCTCATCAGTGGTGAACCCTCCCAGCGGTTTCGCCAATTTAATCCACCAGACCGCTTCTCAGAGCTCTAATACTGTATTAGATAATTCTGCTTATATACGCAGCACTGAAGGATGGGATCTCAGAAATGGTTTTCATGAAAACTATGGACATAAGCTTATAGGACAGTAGAATTATGTTCAAATATTTGTATCGAGCAATGCTCTTCCGCAAACAATAAAGACAAAGCCAGTTAGGCATACTATCTTAATAACTATACAAAAGATCAAATATGCGAAATAAACTCTGAGAGAAAACTTACAAAAACTATAACAAGACTTAGAACAAAACACTACAAAGGAATGACAATACATCCAGATGGCACAAGAACTTATAAAGCATGCAACAATTGTCCTGGTGTGGAACTAACACCTACCCACATATTCTCATGCCCAGCAATGGCCGCAGCCTTGCAGAAAATTGACATAGACCCAGAGCAGCAGCTTTACACACCCAAGATAGTGGACATTGCGACTGCTGTGATAGAGATGCATGGGGACATCTGAGGCTCTTCAATGGAAACGACAACAACAACAACTATACAAAAGAAAATCTCAAAAAAACTTATGTCAACTTGACATTTGTTGTTTTTCTGTGATAGCAAAAAATCCAACAAGTCAAATCTTATGCTCTCTTTTGCATACTAGTATGAATTTGAATAAAAAAATATATTTTAATATAATAAACATAAAAAATCGACTCATGCAGAGTGTCTTGACATGTCATGTTTTGTCAAAACTGCCAATGGCCAAAGCTCGATGCCCCAAAGTGAAATACTCATTTTATCATCAATGTGAAAATACAGTAATTGTATTATTCTACAATAATCCCTATACAAGAATAACTTAGTAGATTTAACGTCACATTCTGGATTCATGCCGATTGATTGCTGATTGCTCGTTCCATGATTGTTTGATTGCTTGTTCCCTGATTGACTAATGAAAATATTTGTCAGGTACACGACCAGGGTTTATTACCTTTCATACCTATAGTGCCTTTCTCAACATATTACTGCTACATTGGTTCACTGATTTTAGTGTTACAATGTTCGCAAATTAAATGGCTAAAACTTTTTATGCAACATAAACAATTATTTCCATTTTATTATGTTCTACCTAAAGTAAAATATGTGGATCACGCGTCTATTTTCAAATATAACGTATATATCAAACGAATTCAAACAATCTTTTGATGCGATACTCATTTATTTCTATATTTAGTTTTATGACAAGATTTTTATCAAATAATATTATCATTTAATGTTTTTAACATTGTGTCAAATAGGAGCAGGATGCGCACAAAAAAAATATTAAATTTAGTTTTAAAACGTACCTTGTGCCTCGGATTTATTTATATCTAAATCATGTACATGTTTCATAAGCTGTGTGCTGTAATGAAATTTCATCCTACATATTTTATAAGGTTCGGAAATATTTAGAAATTTTAAGCAATTTAATCTGAAAGGTAAACCTCTCATCCTTTTTCGAATTGTTTACAAAATATCACGTTTTCTAAAGGACACATATATTATTTTTTCGAAATGATTATTATCGATTATATATTCTAGTGTATTTTTACTCTGTATTTTAAAATATAATATAATTTTTAGCTTTTTTTTTTCTATTCAATAATTATTAGATAAAATATATATATATTTTAAAAGCTCTTATTCAAATGCACTTAAAAATAAAATCGTTTACCTTCTGTGTGTCATTGAGCAAATAGATTTATATGAGTGAAAATAAAACAGCGGGGACGATCATCATGAATTTAGAACCTAATATTATTTTTTTCATCGCACACAGCAAGGACAGTTTAAGTTTGATATATGTGCAAAAGAAACATTCTCGTCTAAATGTTTTCCTTTGCTATATTTAGATGGCGCGTTATTAATTTAAACTAATGTTATTTAATATATAGCAACTGATTAGCAATCGCCCGTCGCTTTTATTTTCACTCATATAAATCTAATTGATCAAGGACAGAGGATAAAAGTTTTTTTAAACTTCGTAGTGCATTTAAATAAAAGCTTTTTGTTGAAAATTCATTTTTATGGATGTAACTGACTTCGCCCAAGTTTTACCCTAGTGGAGGTTTGCCTAACGAATATTTGATAGAATAAAATTTTACGAGCAAGCATCCATTCCAAACATTCACTCTCTACTGAATCTACTTGAACTTTATATATACAGTTAAAACTGTCTATAGCGCCCCCTCTTGGGACTCACCAAAATAGGGTGCTATAGAAAGGGGCTGCTAAAGACAGGTCACTTTTAATGTAAATCGCATCGTACTACTATTTAAAACGGGCGCTAAAGAGAGTGAGGGGCTATTTAGAAGGGGCGCTATAGACAGAGAGAGATAGAACAGATATAAAACATTTTATATATATATTGAACACTTTTAAATATTACAGGTTCAACATAGGAGAATTTTAATATATATATATATTTATATGTGATATGATCCTGTCGACTTTCAATGTGACAATATAGTGATAATGTGGGGAAAGGGAAATAATCACGCCACAAATTGGTAGAGGAATTTGGAAGCCATCCGAGAGAGAGGGAGCGCCACCGCTGAACGGCCGTTTTTCTTTGCACGCCCCCAGCAACTGTCCAAAAATAGTCCCCAGGTGTTGAAGGACGGGCCCCATTTGCCGCCCCTTTGGAATGTCGCTGCTGTCTTAATTGACCGGACTTTACATCCCATCTCTCTCTGGGATGGCTCTAGGTTTGTTTTATTATTCCTGGAAGAGTATATATTACGACATATGGCCCTTTTGAAGAAGGCTGAACATGGTTTGAGTATACTTAAAGCTGGAGAAGCCAGGAATATAGAAAATAATTTTACAGTTGAAATTAGTTAAGGTAATGGTGACATAGTTTTATGTAAATAAAATATTGTATAGTACACAAGTAAATATTATTTACAAGCAGTTTTACAACACCGGAGGGTTTGATATTTATGGGGAATTTTGAAAATATCAAGCTTATAAAAGGCTATATACAATAAAATCTAATGTACTATATGGGAAATGACATTGAGGAGTGTGAACAAGGAGAAGGGGAGTCACAAACACATGATGAAATTCTGGAGATCATTAAGGCTGGGGAACTCTACACTTTAAGCTATTTTTCAGGCGGACATGGCAAGGGGAAACTTGTCATGGGCTTTCTATGCTATAGGTGTAGAGTACGAGAAATGAGATTGAGGTTGGCAATTGTGTGAGCTCAGGACTGAGGTAAATATAAAACTACATACAATGTTAGAACCTCGGCGAACAGAGCGAGGGGAAACTTGCCCTGGGCCATTCTACCTTATCTATGCAGTTGCTTGTGTAGCGAGTCCGAGGGGAAAAGTCCCTTGTGTAGGTGAGGAAGTCGAATGGACTTATATTTAATTTGCGGAAAGTATGCGCGCACAGTGCCAAAAATTGGGACGAGGACTGCGTTGTCCGTTACAAGTGACAAGCTGCTCGGACACGAGGTGTTTGAACCTTCGTGGGAGCTTGTGCAAGGCGATGATTTCGCGGTGGGTTGTACGTAAGACCCATGTCTGCGCGAAATGATGACGGACCGGACAGAATCAGCGACGATGTTTAAAGTACCTCCGTGGGAAATATCGAAGGTAGGCTATATCGTGCTGGTTTGGACAATGGACAAACGTAGATTTGAAGACAGGGTCCGTGTGGCGAACGTGTGGCGCGAGAAGAAGAAGCGAACTGTGTCGCTCGATGCAGATTGTTCAAGTGCGAACTAAAAGGAGTTGATAAATATCCAGCAGTTAGTCAATCTGCATCCTGTGACGAACACACCATTGGCTAGATGGTGTGGGTCGGTGGATATGCTAGAGATGAACTACGAAATATATTATCATAAATGAAGGGCGAAGATTAGGATTTTGAAATGACAATATTGTTTGCAATAATGTTCGATAATTGATTAATCAATAATTCTATAAGAGGTCCTGAGCTGGTATAAGGTTGACAAGGCTATAAGAATGAGTGGGACATTAAGGGGAAGATAGATAAGAGTCACCAAGGGTTGGTTGTAAGCAAGGCTCACGTGGTGGTTGGAATTCTTCGACGCCTGAATTACAGGGTGAATTTTGAATCGATTAGGGAAAGAAATTATTTTTCGTGAGCGCCGTGCTTACAAGTAGGAGAGGTCATATACAAATAGACATACAAAAGTTTAGGTGCTGGAGGCATTTTTTTTATAAATAAATTGATTATGAAAAATCTATTGTTAATAGTAAAAATCGTAAAGCATTAATAGGTAGAATTCCATTTTTTTAAAGAGTTACGTTAAAATGGAAATTATTTAATTAAAATGACGATTGTTTAATTCTACTGGTAAGGTAACTAATTAAATGAGTTACAAATATCTATATAAATAGTATGGAGAATAAAATCATTGTTAATAGGCGTGGAGAGAATAAATGGAGCTAATTATGTAAATATTGGGACAATTTACAAGGAATGACTTATTTAAAGAATGAATGGTAGGAGTTAAAACAATTACACTCACGAGTTATGTTGGTTTAGGGCGCAGGTAAGTTCATTGAGCTTCGGGAGAGTTCTGTCTGTGACACTGTGCGTACCAGTGTTGTACATCACAGCAGCGGCAGGGATATGGCGGAGTCTTGTCCATGATGGTGGAAGGTGTCCTGCCCTGGCACGGTGGTCGTTCTTGGGCAGATCTAGTGCTGGAAGAAGTGTGTGGCAGTTCCATCTCCGTCGTAGGTGAATACTTCTTCGGAATCACGGTTCAAAGGTTGGCGAAGAAGAGGTTGAGGGCTCGAAGAGGAGTGGTTACAGTTGAGTTGGGTTTGGCCGATCATCGTGGCTTGGCTTCTTGTTTCTTCATACTCTGGTATATGAGGGATTTGTTTCCCGGTCAGGTCTTATCCTGTCGACTCTTCTGTGATATGATCCTGTCGACTTTCAATGTGACAATATAGTGATAATGTGGGGAAAGGGAAATAATCACGCCACAAATTGGTAGAGGAATTTGGAAGCCATCCGAGAGAGAGAGAGGGAGCGCCACCGCTGAACGGCCGTTTTTCTTTGCACGCCCCCAGCAACTGTCCAAAAATAGTCCCCAGGTGTTGACGGACGGGCCCCATTTGCCGCCCCATTGGAATGTCGCTGCTGTCTCAATCGACCGGACTTTACATACCATCTCTCTCTGGGATGGCTCTAGGTTTGTTTTATTATTCCTGGAAGAGTATATATTATGACATATGTATATATAATATTTTAAGAAATATGCCATTCGGCCAGTTAAAGTTTTATTACCTCAATTTTTCATAGCGTGTGTATCCAATAAAGTCGCCCTAGCCACGAAGATTCGTTCTCCTCATGCTGTCATTTCCACCGACCTAGAATCAGCCTTGACACCTTGGACCTGAGCTTTCTGATGTCCCTGCATTTGGATGCGGCCGGCCTTTATAGGGTGTTTTTTTACTCTCTACCCTGGGAAGTCCTAATCAATGGCTTCTACGCCCCCAACTTCCATCTCAATGGTGTCAAACAAGGTTGCGCCGCCAGCGCTGCATTCTTCAACCTTGCCATGGGTCCACTCCTCCATCGCTTGGAGCAGTTGCTGGCCCCGGAAATGTCTTGGCCTACGCCGAGGACATCGTCTTGCTTATCCGCAAAGGATGAACAATTTGAATTCATCAAATTCATCTTCAACGAGTTCCGGCGTGCTTCGGGGATCCACATCAACTTCTGGAAAAGCAAAAGCCTATGGTGCGGCGCATGGCAAAATCACACCGACACTCCGCTCGATATCTGATGGACTTCTACCCATCTGAAGATTCTCGGGTGTCTCGTGACAACAGGAGTAGGAACTTCAGATCACGAGAACCACCTTACTGAGCTCATCGAGACTGCCATCGCAAACTGGTCTCCCTTTGTTCGCGGCCTCTCCCTAGTCGATCGAGTCAGAACCGCCAACTCGCTGGTGTTGTCCGCCGTGGTGCCACGGCTACCTTCCCACAGACTTCACCATCGCCAAACTGCAAGCCCGACTGGTGTGCTTTGTCTGGGGACCTCAGCGTACTGCCTGTCTGTCGGACGGCGTTCTTGCAAGACCAAACTCCATGGGCGAATTCGAGCTCCATGACATCCAGCACGCAGCTTTAACTATCTTGCTTGAAGGGAGTGTAGGCTGCACTGCGTGGAAGCCTCAACGCCTATTCTTGGCTCGCTGTGAGTGGGACGTGGCTGACTCCTCCACCTTATGGGACATATTATCCACCACGGTGCCGCAGGCTCCTCAAGCTCTGGAAGGCTGTTTTGGAAATGTTAGCACTGGATCACTGGGTGCTGCCACTACATCAGCTCCAAGAGCTCACATCATCGGAGACTGCAGATTCCTTCGGCTTCCAGATCTTTTGGTCACATCGCGGTGGGTGGAAGTGTGCGTTGGTGAGATCACCAGCTCCTCATCCCCATGACAGCTTCGAGAAAGCCATCGTGCTGCGCGGGACAGCCACCCCCTTCCAGCGCCTAACCACCCGCACTGCCCGCCGCATGTTGGAGTGTCCACGCCAGGCTGCACTGCATCTGCTGGGCAGAAGGCTTCCACACGTCAGCCTTTCCATCTATCTCAGCTAGACTTCTCTCCGGCGATGTGCCTTCTCGAGGTACACTGCCGACGTTGTCATGCGGCTGGCCCTGCACGCCCATCCCTATCCAGCACATCCGGCCTCATCCCGGGAGTCCTGCATTGCCTGTGGGTCCGGAGACCTGTCATTGGCCCACCGCTACTGGTCCTGTAGGCGGATCAGTCCTGTCATCGTTGGGCCTTCACTATTAATCAGCGGCCCCCTGACCTGCAGGGTTGGATCTTCGGACATAGCCTGAAGGACGACGCCCTGGCCATCCTCGCGTCTGCCAAGACGCGTATAAATAAGCACTTCCTGGCCTTGGAGATGCAGGAGGTCCAAGAAGACCCCCTCCTGGTCTGGAGGAGGACCCTATCAAGATGGTGGAGCTTTTCTCACTCATAAATCATTGTAAATTTACATCATTTTTCATTTATTTGTTTAAAATGTATTATTGACTAGATGTCAATAAAAGTGTTTCAATCTCTCTCTCTCGGTCGTGTGCGGCCACGTATTGAAGGATGTCACTGAGGCAGAAGATGGCATGATTCTCGATGGGAATGAAACTCGGTAATCGAGTTATCAGGGAATAATGGAATTCCAATGGAAATAGCAAATTAACAAGAGAAACAATCGACGCAAACGATGCAAATTTTATATTAAGTCTAAAAACAAAGAAAATTTAAAATGGTTTGACCAAATCAAAGCTTTTGAAAAAGAATCGACTTCTTAAGGTTGGAAAAAATCTAAATCCTCAAAAAGGAAAAATCAAGGGTCCACTTCAACCGTCAAAAGTTGCGAAGGCTGTCTCCCTCGCAGCCAGGCCACTTCAACAACAGAAAAGGTCAAAAAGAGATTCTGTAACGGCTAAAATAAACAGCAGACAGCAGCAAGACCTAGCCTTGGCAGCTGCGACATTCGAACAGTGCTGCTTCGTCGAGTGGAGCGCGGACGATTCCATCCAGTCCAATACGCGCTGGAACATATTCTGGGAATGTCATCAGTGTACCAGCTGATGAAGATGTCCAGCCAGGTATTGGTCGGGCTGGCCAGCGTCGACTTGGCTGAGCCCCTGGTTGAGGAGGGCCTCACAATCGGAACCACCCTCCTGAAAGCCTTCCCATATTGGCAAAGACAGAAAAGATTGTAGTTGGGAATCTACCACTTGCTATTAAGGACGAAGACGTCGTCGCGGCCCTACTGCAGGGTTGTCCCCTGACCCATAAGATAGTGGCGAGTGGTAGCTACACCTGGACCATCGGCAACAGGGAGGCCTTCATCCTTATAAATGAAAGAATGAAACTCCACCAGCTCCCTGTAAGGCTGGTAATAGTCTCGAAAGGCGAATCAACGCCTGCCTACATCACCTACGGCGTTAGCTGTCGCAAATGCCACCGTCAAGGACATCGGCGAGCTACCTGCCTCTTGGGAATCATTGAAGGACGTCATCAGGACACCCGGCAGGGCCCTACCCCATCCTGCCTCGAGGGGTGCCACCTGTGACGGGTCGCGCTGAGCCACAGATACTGGAGTTGCCGAGCCGAGCGACCCCTGCTGTTATTTTTATTATATATTTTATTTGATTTTTTTCACAATATTTGTTTTTTTGCATAGTTGAATTTTTTTTTTTTTAATGTAGAATTTTTCCAATGAGAATGTTAAAAAAAAAACTGTTTTTTTTTCATATGTATTTTTTTGAAATATAATTTAGCGGCGCTGAGTGAGGGACACCTCCAGTGACTTGACGTAGAGACTTCACTGAGCGGCTGGACAGCTTGGCTCGGACATCAGCCGGTGGAAGGACAGCCCGTAGGAGGACAATGTGGCAGGGACGGCGGGGGACATCCTCGAGAAGCAACAGCACTGAGGACGTCGTGGCCCGTGGTACCACGGTGCTGACGTCCGTGGACTGCTCCTGGACAATCCGTGCTGGAGACATCGTCGGAGATGGGAATCTGGCTTACCTCGCAGCCGCACGTAGTCACATCGTCTACCGCTGCTGACGGTCGCAACAGCTGCGTCGTCCTCCGGCGGTAGGTCCCTGGGAGAGTCGACGGATGCAGGGGCTGGAGCTCCCGGGCCGTCTCTCAGCACGGTACTGTGGCATGCCAAGACCCACCGTTCGTACCCCATCACTCAGCGCCATTACAAAAATGACTCCATCGCCACTGTTGGCTTTGGTCTTCTAGATCCATTTGTAATATTTAAAACTATAGTAGAACCTCCCTGTAAAGGACAACACCTAATTGCAAAGCCAAAGTGTCCTTTAGGGAGAAATGTCTTCTTACCGGAGAATTACTAAATAGTTAAAAACGATAATTTTGGAAATTAAAACTGTCCTTTGCAGAGAAGTGTCCTCTAGCATGAGTGTCTTCTCATGGAGTTTATACTGTATTTGAAAAAAATAGTATAAAAGTTAAATTGCACTGGGATCTGAGATAAGAGGATGCCAGCGGGCGACGCTGGCCTGGGACGCCGGGAATTCTGCGATCAGCGGCGGCTGGCCAGCCGGCCTGCGCGCGCACTTTTCGAACACCGCCTGATGTCACCGGCTGTTTACCGCACGTCGCTACCACCTGCAGCGGTTCCTTCCATTATATAATACTCTAGGCGCTTGTGGAGTAAAAACTGTACTCCACCTGCCTCTTATAATTGTATGTAATTTTTGGACACTTATTAAAATATAAATTATTAATTTATAGTTCTCACTGCAGCTCGAACCTTTACCCTAACGCGGTAGAACATGGCGCAGTCGACATTCGGTTAATTATAGCCGTTTTTTAAGTGACAGCTCAGTGACAATTAGTAATCAAGATGCCCTCAAGAAGGAACCGCCGACCATCCCAAACCCCTCCAGAGAACCCTGCCTCGCCGACCAGCACCGACATCCTCAGGTCCATAGCCGCACTGTTGCAGCAGATGGCTACTCGGAATCCGACACCGACAGTCCCATTAGGAGCTACTCCTCACCACGCCACAAAAATCATCCAGCTTCCTAAACTGGCTTCCCCGGAGGAGTTAACGATGTCTCTTTTCCGCGTTTGGAAACAACGTTGGAACGACTACGTGGACGCCCAACAAGTAGCCACCTTCCCGCTATCCACACAGCAAGCGACTTTGTGTGCCGCCCTCCATTCCGAATAGACCATCCTTTGGCAATCAGGCCGCCTTCATATTTCTACCACCACCACGCTCGATGAAGCCGTGAATGCTCTCGAGGCCTACCTACGCAAGAAGCGAAACCCCCTCCTTGATCGGCAAGATTTTCATCGTAGGGACCAACAAACCGGAGAATCGGTGGATCGCTACTTCGCAGCCCTTAAAGCTCTTGATGACTCGTGTGCACATGAGCTGGATTTTAAGTGCAGCACATGCGGCGACCCGTGTATTACAATATGCACAAAAAGAGCTTGTGGGAAAACGTTTGCCCTTGCTGGTTATCAACAGCAACTCCGTATCCGTGACAGGTTAATATGTGGCCTGTTTGATAAAGACCTCCAACGAAAAGTACTGGCGGAGCAGTACAATTCCGACCTCTCCCTGGACCGAGTCCTCTCAATTTGCCTCGCACATGAGAGTGCTACCGCCGTGGGCGCGACTCTTTCACCCTCCCCAACCACCTCCCCCGAAGCCTTCATTGCAACCAGACGTGCACCATCAACCTACAAGCATCAACAAGCCAGCTCGTCTGAAACCTCACCTAAGGCCAACCGTTTCCTTCAGAAACCCTATGATCCTAACGACCCCTGCTCCGGATGTGGGGCGAACCCAAGACACCGCCGTGACCAGTGCCCAGCAAAAGACATAGAGTGTAACAAATGCGGCATCACCGGGCATTACGGAAGGGTTTGCCGACAACTGAAACGGAAACCCACAACCAAACCTAATATCCCGCCACCCGCAACCAGAAACAATCAGTCCCAACCAGGACCCTCAAACACAGTTGTTGCAGCTGGAGTACGCAACGAACTCATAACCATTCCGACCGATATCAACCATAAGTTACACCAAATCCGTTGGCTGGCGGACCCGGGGTCAGATCTGGATCTAATCCCAGAATCAGAATTCCTGTTACTGGATGAGCAGACCCGATCAGCACTCAACCCGAAGAACGTCCCTTGCGTAGGAGCCAACGGCATCATCTTAAGTCCTTGTAGATCGTTCGTCGCGGCACTGCATCTCAACGGGAAAACATACAGTACTACCGTTGGAGTCTGCAAGCACCTGAACGCCCCTCTCTTGAGCAAGAGCGGATGCAAAGCCTTAGGACTTCTGCCGGATAACTGGCCCCATTCAATGATCGTCAATGCCATAACCAACGGACAAGTTCTAACGTTCCCGCCGACCCCGGTGAGAGCCAATGAGATCGATAAGCAGTCTATCCTTACCCATTATGCTAGAGCGTTCGACGACACAGTGTTAAAACCCATGCAAGGACCCCCCATGTCTATCGAACTAGTTAAAGATGCTGTTCCTTGAAAACGCTACCGGGCATACAACGTTCCCTTTCACTGGAGAGACCCCGTCAAAACTCAACTCGATACCATGTTGGCGAAAGGGATAATCGAACAGGTACCCGTCGGCGAAGCCATCGATTGGTGCCATCCTATGGTAGTCGTCCCGAAAAAAGGCTCATCACAAGTCACTATACCAAATGATCTCGCCGGTGCCATCATTGGGAAAGGTGGTCAACGCATCAGGAAGATCCGGCGCGAGTCTGGTGCGGGGATCACCATAGATGAGTCTCAACCTGGTAGCAACGAACGGGTCATCACCATCTCTGGCACGCCCCAGCAGATCCAGATGGCCCAGTACCTCTTGCAGCAAAATGTAAGAGAACATTCCTTCCGGAAGCGATACAATCGCAACGCCAAGCCACTCTCACATTTGGAAGTGGGAGCAATAGTCCTTGTCCAGGATCACCGCACAAAACATTGGACCCTCCTTGCTGAGGTTCTCGAACAACTTCCACGCGGTCGCAGCTACCTCATCCGGACCGACGCCGGACGCCTTCTTCGCCGTAATCGCAGATTCTTACGACCTTTCGTGCCTCCACCGTACACCACCCCACCCAACTCAGCTCAACATCAGCGTTATAGCAACTACGTTGGATCGGTCCCAAGTCCCAATCTCCAGGGGGGGCATGAGATAAGAGGATGCCAGCGGGCGACGCTGGCCTGGGACGCCGGGAATTCTGCGATCAGCGGCGGCTGGCCAGCCGGCCTGCGCGCGCACTTTTCGAACACCGCCTGATGTCACCGGCTGTTTACCGCACGTCGCTACCACCTGCAGCGGTTCCTTCCATTATATAATACTCTAGGCGCTTGTGGAGTAAAAACTGTACTCCACCTGCCTCTTATAATTGTATGTAATTTTTGGACACTTATTAAAATATAAATTATTAATTTATAGTTCTCACTGCAGCTCGAACCTTTACCCTAACGCGGTAGAACAGGATCAGGTGGAAAAATTAAGAAAAAGGTATTTCCTGATCATTCAACTAAAAGTTTTTGATGGCTTGTGGCATCTGTCGGAATAAATATAAACCAATCGTTGATTTTTAATTATTCCAGAATTGACCAAATACCCATTCTTGATTAATCAATAAAAGCTAACCACGTACGCGTTTCGGGCTGTTGCCCCTCATCAGCGTGGTGCAAGCTGTACCTTAACGACCAAAAAAAAAAAACTGGCCTTTTAGGCATCCTTAAAAATCCTGAAAAACTAATTGTTGATTTTTGTTTTTATTTAATAAACGATAAGTTGTTTATTTCGACAAATAGCGCAAGCCAATCAGCAATTTCAGTTGCACGATAAAGATATGCATTTTTCTTAATTTAAAACTATATTCGTTTAAAATAGGGTCAATGGATGTCTAAACAGAACAAACTGATTGAGATAGAGAGAGAGAGAGAGAGACAATTTTGACAATTGACATATTTTTATTGACATCTTGTCAATACATGTAAAGTGCACAGTCCGCACTAGAGAGATTTGAGATTTAAAAATATTTTATTGACCTCATACACAAGTCAATGGTAGTAGTATATATAGTAAAATGTATATAGTATATAGTAAAAATGGATAAAATAAAAGAGGGATAAAGTAAAAGAGTAAAATATATACAGTTATGTACAGTCGAGGAGATTCCCCCAACGACAGAGAGTCCTCCTCCAGACAGTAAGTCACGTTCTCCCCTCATCTCAAGGCTCAGAAAGAACCTGTGTATGGATGACTTGGCAGACGCGAGGATGGCGAGGGCGTCGTCATCCAGTCCTTGACCAAAGAGCCAGCCCTGCAGGTCGGGTGGTTGCTGTATGATGTTGAAGGCCTCCCGTATGAGGGGCCTGATGGAGCTGCAGGACCAATAGCGGTGGGCCAACGTCAGGTCGCTAGAGCCACAGGCGATACAGGTCTCTCGAGCAGAGGCCGGATGTGCAGAATGGGGAAGAGCGTGCAGGGCCAGCTGTACTGCAATGTCGGCATTGTGCCCTGAAAAGGCGCAACGTCGAAGCGATGGCCAGCCGACGGTGAGAGGAATATTGACAAAGTCTTGCCAACGGTACAGAAGCTGGGCGATGGGCAGGGTTGCCAGGCGTGGTCGCTCAAGTGTACGGCGGATGGTGCGGGTAGTTACGCGCATGAGCGGAGTCACCGTTCCGCGTAGCACCACAGCTTCGCCTAGGTTGTCCGCCCGGTGGGACCCTAGGAGGTTTTCTTCAATCAGCCTATTGCAGAAGTTGGCCAACGCTGTGGCGTCTGCAAGAGCGCAACGGGTCAGACGAGTGAGCTGTGACACAGGGCCATCGAAGTCCCCGATACGTGCTCCCATCCACCGTGCAGCGGCTAGGAGGTCAGGTGGCCGGAGGAACCTGCATCCTCCGATTATGGCGAGGTCCCTCAGCTGTTGTGTTGGAACTATCCGGTGGTCCAGTGCTAGGAAGTCTGAAACTGCTTCCCATATCTTCATTAGTCTACGACGTCGAGGTGGAAGCCATGTCCCGGATGGAAGGGGAGTTAACCAGGCCCCACTATCAGTGAGCCAAGAGTAGGCGTTGAGACTTCCACGAAGCGAAGCTTGGACACCTTTCATACACGCCAGTCTCAGCTGCGTGCCGACGTCGAGGAGGCCGAAGCCACCCATGGAGACAGGACCTGCTAGAACACATCCCGGCAGCCAGGCGGTGCGCCCAGGTCCCCAGACGAAACGCACCAGTCGAGCTTGGAGCTTAGAGATGGTGGAGTCGGTAGGCAGGTATCCGTGAAGATGGTGTACCACTGAGGAGAGCACCAGGGAGTTTGCAGCTCTTGCCCTCCCAACGAGAGAGAGGCTGCGGACAAAGGGGGACCATCATGCAGCGGCCGTCTCCATCAGTTCGACCAGATGGTTCTCCTGGACTGATGTTCCATATCCTGTAGTCACTAGACAGCCCAGCACCTTCAATTGGGCTGTTGACCAGCAAATGTCCAGAGGGGAATCGACCCGGTTTCTCCAGGCACCACACCACAGACCTTTGCACTTGCTGTAGTTTATTTTTACTCCTGATGCAAGATGGAATTCGTCGAATATATTTTTGACGAGTTTAAATTGCTCATCATTCCGTATGAGTAAGTTGATGTCGTCAGCATAGGCCAGGACGTTGCCTTGGCCGAGTACCCGCTCTAGACGACGTAGGAGTGGTCCTGTCGCAATGCTGAACAAGGCGGCACTGGCGGCGCAGCCCTGTTTGACTCCGTTCAGCAGGTGAAAGGGTCGTGTGTAGTGCTTGTTTACTCTGACTGTAGCGTCTGCCCCGGCGTAGAGTACGAGGAGCCAACCGATGAAGGCTGGCGGCAGCCGAAGAGACACCAGTAGAGAAATCAAGAAACCCCGGTCCAAGGTGTCGAAGGCAGACTCAAGGTCTGTGGAGATTACAGCTAGCGGTGTGTTGTTCCTTGAGGCTGCAGCGACCTCGTCAGACACGCGAGCTATATTCCAAGAGGAGGACCGTCCCGGAACAGCGTAGGTCTGGCACTTCGGCACTAGGCGAGGAAGATGAGGTCGAAGTCGCCCGAGGAGAACGCTGCTGAGGACCCGATAGTCTGTCGTTGGAATGGAGATGGGTCTGTAGCCGTTGAGGCCCGGACCACCGTGCGACTTGGGTATGAGACAGATGGAGTTCCGTCGTGATGAAGAAGGTAATTCCCCACAAATCCTCGACGCCTCGAAGAGACGCTGGAGCGCACCAACGAAGAACTCATCGAAGGCCATCATCAGTACGCAGGGTATTTCATCCCATCCAGGAGCTCTTTCGAGCGGTAGGCGGCGGATGGCTGCGGTAATCTCCTCCGAAGAAATCTCGTGCCTGTGTAGGGGATCACTGTTGTCTAGGATGATGGGGGTCGTTACCTCACGCAGGAAATCTGCGGCAATGTAAGGGTCGCAGGACGGGCGAGAGAAACGTTCCCGGAAGGTTGTGAAGATCTTGCGACGCGCCGCTTGACCTTCCATGGGACGCCCATTCTCGTCGTAGATGTTGTTCAGTCCTGGGCGATGCACACGGAGCGCCCGGCTAAGGTCAGGTAGTGATGGGTAGTCTGCGTCCATTGACGCGGCTTCGAGCCTGGCTTGGAGGAACCGGCTGGCACGGATTATGTAGTCATCTTCAGCCACGCAGGGGACATCAAGGCACTTAATCTGTGAGACTATATTTGCCTTGATGGAAGTCCAATTTCTCCATAGTTCTCTGTTGGACAGGTCGGTGATAGTACTAGATGCCTCGTCGAAGAGCGTCGCCACTCTGGCGACAACGATCCTTGAGCGAAGCATGGCAGCGATGCATGTCGGGCGTGGAGGGGGTGGTTGGCCTAGCTGAAGAAACACAGCACGGTGGTCCGACAGTCTGTAGTTAGTTGTCCAGTAATGGGTGACGTGGTCAGAGAGCCTAGATGGTAGAAGGATTCGATCAAGACGACTTGTGTCGATCCGGCTTCCGAATGTGGCGACCCTAGTTGGTAGGTGCGTGGCCTCGAAGATGTACGCAGCGTCCACGAGGTCGACTTGTTCCAGGAGTTCTGTGAGGGCTTCTACTGAACCGGAATTTATGTCGCTTGTGGAATCTTCGGAGATATTTAGGTCACCGAGGACCCAGGCATCTTCTCTGATGGCTTCAGCCGCGATGGCCTGCAGCTGAAGGAGCCGCTCGCCTAGAGCATGGGAAAGGTGACAGTTGACGAAAGTCCTTTGGTGGCCCCGGACGTTGGCGCAGACCACGGCGACAGGCTGGCACATGCAAGTTTAACAAGTGACAAAGCACAAATACCACATTACCATTCTTTTAGGCTCGCTCACATCCACAAATTACTTCAATACCAAAATGGTTCGTTTCAGCCTTGTGTGTGTTTTCAACAGTAGAAAATTACCTTAATAACTGAATCTCATTGGTGCATGTGATTGTTTTACAATTACATGTTCAATTATTTTGATGAAGATATTACTTAAACAAATATCTTGGTACGTTTTTGTTTGTTTACTTATGTACAGTTAAACCTGTCAAAAGCGCCCCCTCTTGAGACTCATCAAAATAGGGTGCTATAGAGAGGGGGTGCTGTAGATAGGTCACTTTTAATGTAAATCGCATCCTAATACGTATTTAAAATCGGGCGCTATAGAGAGGGAGGCGCTATTCAGAGGGGGCATAATAGACAGTTTTAACTGTATTTTTAAATTTTTGACGTGACAACGTCTTAAATTAGGTTGCGGCTGGGAGTCACTTATGAAAAAGTGTAACGCCCGGTAACGTTACGATGAGTCATCGAACGAGAGTGCTGCGCGCGCAGCTGCGCGCTAGAGAATTAGGCGCATTGAATCGGCGCATGCTTGTCTCTGTCTTTGTCTTTCTCGAACGTTCTTGGCGTTGGAAAAACAAGAAAGCGTCATAATACAAGTTCACACGTGTGGTTAAAGTATCGTCAGCTGTGTCTGTAGTGAAAATGTGGAGTGCTTAGATTCGTCATTTACAACAACTACAACAATAAAGGTAAATAATTGTACACTGATATTTCATTATCGTAAACTATGATTGATTGATTAATTGTTAGATTGACACAAAAGTTGAGAAACTGAGTTTATAGGTTATGTCATACTATTGATAAATGTTGATAGTGTTAAGTAAATTATTAGTTTAAAATTAATTAATTAATTAATTATTATTTTACAAATTTTAAATAGTTTCAAATTTATTTAGCAAAAATTTGAACCTTCGATCTGAATAAATGTTTTGATTTTCGAATTGATTCTTTAAAATTACAAATATTAAGAAAAAGTGGCAGATATAAGAAAACTTTATTTAAACTGTGTTGAGCAAGAATTTTAACATCTAATTTAAGTAAATGTTTTAATTTTCAACTTCATCATTTACAATTACAAATTTTATTTAATTTCAAATTTATTTAGCAAAAATTTGAACCTTCGATCTGAATAAGTGTTTTGATTTTCAAATACCAACGCGGCTGGTGGAGTGGCGATCTATCGTATATTATCATCGACATCTACGGCGGAAGTGTTCCAAGTTGCGATTACAGACGTAACTCGTGTCATTAAAACCAAGGGTGACATGTGCATGACTGAAGTTACTTGCTTCGCCGCTAATACTAGCTTCAAGTTTATACTCGGTGCTGTATATATTCATCCAGGAGCTAGTATGCAGGATATTGGAATGTTACTATGGCAAGGACTCGGTCCGTACATTCACAACAGCCAGTACGTGCCACCGTTCGTGCAAGTTGATTCTAGTATACCGATTCTTCTGTGTGGTGATTTTAACAAAAACGTAAAGCCTGACAACTCGTTTCTTAAATTCATGAAAAATACGTATAATCTTGATTGCGTATCAAACGTTTCTAAGTCAACTACGTTAAAAGGAACAACTATCGACTTGACTTTCGCAAGACACATTACAGCAGAAACACTTCCTTTCATTTCATATTTCTCCTATCATCGTCCTATCCTCAACAAAATCACTCAAATAGGAATTAGTTAAGTTTTAGTTTACATGTACAATGTTTTAGTAAACAAAATATATTTCTATAGTTAAAATTTGTGCAATTCTTATTTCCATTCAATTCCTTGTTCCTATTGTGCAATTTAATTATATTCATATCAATAAATATTCTACCGTTGTCACGTAAAATCTTCGCCCGTAAAACCGACTTTACAGGCAACCATTGTTTTTTTAATTTAATATATTTACCCCTTTTTGCACATTCTTTTTGTTAACATCTTGTATAAGCCTTTTATTTGGGTTATACTTGGGTGATTTCACTCTATTTATATTTTAATTAGGTTTTACATATTTAATTTCAACTCTGAATAATATACAGTCAAACCTCCCCAAGAGAGCCACCACGCACAAATTTGTTCAATACTGAATTCTTTAGAGATGTTGGATGCTTTGTGTGTGTGAAGATGTTGGATCGTTTTTGAAGACAACTCTCAGATTTATAAAATTATTTTATTAAACATTAAACATTTTAGATATATATAGAAACGAGTTAATTATCTCATATTTAAGGCAGCAAAAGATTCATCTAATTTTTATACATTTTCTAACCAGATTCAACTTGTGAAAACAGACGACAAAGGAAGAATAAACAAATTAAAGATAGAGGGTAAGTTCTTATTTTTTGCAAGCTTTCACACTCAGAGAATATTCAACTTCTTCCTTCAATCCTCCCCTGTGTGGAAGCTTCTTTTATGAAAGTCCTATTGAGCCTATGCACTTTCTTAGTTTATCTTTTGGAAGATTCTTTGTTAAAAAATCAGCTTCCATTCCCTCACTCCGGACGAATTCTAAGTTTATTGCTCCACTTTGAACTTCCTCTTTTACAAAAAAATATTTTCGATTTATGTGTTTTGTCCTTGAAGTTATTTGTTCGGACTGGATCCATTTTATGGCAGATTGGCTATCAGTTTTCAAAATTATCGGAAAATTAATATCTCTGGACAATTCCTCTATTAGTCCTTTAGCCCATTTTACTTCACAGATTCCTTCGCATATGGAAATCAGCTCTGCCTCGCATGTTGATAAAGCTACTAAATTTTGCTTTTTACTTCGCCAGTTGATAAGGCTATTTCCAAGTTTAATTGTGTATCCTGAATAAGACTTTGCGTCCTTTGTTGAGCACCAGCTCGCGTCTGTATTAACGCCAATATTATTTTCTGTTGGCCTATATCTTAAAATTTTATCTCTGGTTCCCTTCATAAACCTATATATTCTTTTGACTTCCGTCAAATGCATTTCTCTTACATCGTTATTATATTGCGATAAATTGCTCACATTGTAGGATATATCTGGACGAGTTCCCGTTGCCAGATACATGAGTGACCCGATCATCTCTTGGTACAATGTCTTGTCTACTGGCATGGAGTCTTTATACTCATCAAAGTTCTGATCTCGATCTCCTGGAGTTTGTACGATGTTGCATTCATCGAGTCCAAATCTTCTTAAAATCTTATTAATGTAATGGGTCTGTGACAAATCGTAACCATGTTCTGTTCTCCTTATTTCTATACCTATGAATGGTTCGTTTTCTTCTTTTTCCTTTAAATCAACAAATTTTCCTATTTCTAATGCTAAATTATCATTGAATGCCTGGTCTGTCCAGGCTATTAGGAGATCATCAACATATAAAACCAAAATTCCAAATTCTCTTCCCTTCTGTAAAGTATACACACATGGGTCGTATCTAGATCTTATCATCCCTAATTCTGATAAAATTTCGTTGATTCTTTTATTCCAACAGCGTCCAGATTGAGGAAGACCATATATGCTTTTTAACAGCTTGCAAACTTTGTCTTCTTCATCCTTTTTAACAAATCCTTCTGGTTGCTTCATAAAAATAGTTTCCTTCAACTCCCCGTTAAGGTATGCCGTTTTTACATCATACGATTTTATGGTCAAATTTAACTGTGCCGCTAAGGCAACAATTATGCGAAGACTATGAAGAATCCTTTTCACCAGTGATCAGAAAGGATTCTGATCACTGGTGAAAAGGATTCTTCATAGTCGATGACGTATTTTTGGTTACCGCCAATGGTGACTAATCTCGCTTTTCTTTTAGAACCGCCCATACCTGATTTTCCCTTCATGCTGTAAACACATTTGCTATTTATTATCTTCATATTCTCTTCTAAAGGAACTAAAGTCCATACTTCATGTTCGTTAATAGATTCCAATTCTTTCTTCATCGCAACAATCCATTCATTCCTATTTTGGCATTTCATGGCCTCCTCATAATTTTCTGGAACATATTCTTCTTTTTCTAATACTATGTTCGCCTTATTCATTTCTTTTATCCTTTGTGAACGCCTAACTCCTTGTTCTTGCAACTTAATTTCATTTTCCCTGATTCTTGCTCTATGTCTTTCCTCCAAAACCTTTTGGGTATCTCCTTTCTTGCGACCTGGTTTTACATTTCATTCTTCGATAGGTTCTTCTTGTCTAGAATCCGTAGAATTGTCTACATTTTTTGTCCCTGGTCTAATATCTAGACCAGGCATGTCAAACTCGCGGCCCGCGGGCCTCATGCGGCCCACAACGAATAAATTTGCGGCCCACCAGACAATATATTTTAATTTAAAAAAATTTATAAATTAAAAAAAATTAATAAAAATTTGTAGCCTAATTTTTAAAAATTGTAATTATACATAATTTATTTATTAATAACGAACCACCGGTCGCCATACATAAGTCGTAAGTTTTGATAATATTATACCTACATACATAACGTATGTACATCGCCATAAGTATTGTGTGCCTTAAAGTTTAAAGAAAATATTCTTTCGGAGTACTAGAAATTTTTTTTTTTAAGTTACGTTCAATAATTTGTGCAGTTATTCTGTGTCTGGTAAGTTAAAAATATTATTTAAAAAAAAAAAAATGTTAAAATATTAATTAAAATGTTTTATTATTTTGTGTTAGTGATTACTAATTTTTTTTCAGACCTTTGTATTCAATATGTCTTCATCAAAACCAAGTGGCAGTAAAACTAAACGAAAAATTGCTGACGAACATAGGAATTTTCAAGAAAAGTGGGAATTAGAGTATTTTTGCTCTGAAGTAAAAGATAAAATCATCTGCCTGATATGTAATAATGCTATTAGTGTACCAAAATTATATAACATTAAACGTCATTATGAACAACATAAATCAAAATATGATACCTACAAAGGTTTAATGAGACAAGAAAAGTTAAAAGAGTTCAAGTTGGGAATGAAAAAACAACAGTTTATGTTTACTAAAGTATCACAAGAGAGTGAAGCGGCGGTGCATGCAAGTTACGTTTTATTGGAGATGATAGCTAAACACTCAAAACCTTTTACTGAAGGTGATTTCATCAAGGAATGTTTAATTAAAGCTGCAGAAATTGTTTGTCCTGGAAGTGTGAAGACGTTTCAAGCAATATCTTTGTCTCAAAATACCGTTGTGGAAAGAGTTACTGATATGGCCAGAAATTTAAATGATCAGATAAAAGAAAAATCATCTTGTTTCGAAGCATTTTTCATTGCCTGTGATGAGAGTACGGACATTGGGGGCGTAGCTCAGTTAGCTGTTTTTTTTTCGAACTTGCGACACGGATTTCAACATTTTTGAGGAATTATTGGAACTAGTATCGATGCATGGCACTACTACAGGAGAAGATATATTTAATTGCGTTTATGATCTTCTGCAAAAATACAATTTACCTCAATCAAAATTGACTTCTGTAGCAACAGATGGAGCTTCTTCAATGACTGGAAAAACCAACGGTTTCGTAGCATTACTGCGAAAAAAACTAAGGGAAATTTCTGATGGTTCTAATATTCATCATACGCATTGCATTATAAATCAGGAAGTATTATGTACGAAGGTAATAAAAATGGAAAATGTGTTGACACCTATCAAAAAATTCATCAATTTCATTAGATCTCGAGGTTTAAATCAGCGACAGTTCTCTCTGTTCTTAACTGAATTAGAAAGCGAATATTCAGGTTTATCATACTATACCGAGGTACGTTGGCTATCATGCTCCAAGGTTCTCAAACAATTTTGGGACTTGAAAGAAGAAATATGTCAGATTTTAATAACCAAAAATCAAGACATCACTTTGTTTTCTGATCAAGTATGGTTGCAAGATTTTTCCTTCATGGTTGACATAACAAAACACTTGTCGGATTTAAATTTGAAACTGCAAGGAAAGGATCAGATCATTACCAACATGTGTGACCAAGTTAATGCATTCAAATGTAAGCTAGTTCTTTGGGAAAAGCAGTTGAAAAACGAAGATTTAATGCACTTTCTGACATGCAACATGTACAAATCAAGTTTAGGTGAAACTGCATCGTATCAAAAATATGCGGAAAAAAATTTAAGTCTTAGAAATGAATTTGAAACAAGGTTTTCTGATTTCAAATCTTTGGAAGGCAAGTTTACTTTGTTTTCTTCGATTTTCTCGATAAATATATAATCAGTACCTAATCATATGCAAATGGAGGTAATAGATATCCAGTGCGATTTAGATTTAAAGGCAAAATTCATTGAAGTTGGCGTTTCTGAATTTTACAAATATTTGCCAGCCAGATTTGAAAACACTCGAAAATTAGCATATGAAATTATGTCCATGTTTGGAAGTACTTATCGGTGCGAGCAGTTATTTTCACTTATGAAAGGAAATAAAGCTCCAAACAGATCGAAAATTACTGACGTTCACCTTGGGTCAGTTTTAAAATTAATCACTGAGAACAAGATTTCCCCCGAAGTAGGAAAGATATGGTGGCAGAAAAGAGATACCAAATATCAGGGAGAAAATATTAACTTTACTTTCTTTTTTCTTATTAGTATTTTTTAAAATAAACCTACATAAATGTTACTATAAAAATTTAATTACTTGTTTTCTTTTTTTTTGCGGCCCACATAATCTTATTACTTTTTTATTTGGCCCGTGTTAGGATTTGAGTTTGACATGCTTGATCTTGACCGTCGCTTTCTTTATTAATTAGCGTTTCATATTCTTTTAAGGTTATAATTTCGCCAATATTTTCTTTATTTTCATTTCTGTACGATAACTCGCCATAATTCGTGTCTTTTTGGAGATTATTTGAATAATGAATTCCTTTCTTATTTTCTAGAAATTTCACTGATCTTACTTCTTCTATTTTCCCAGTAAAGATGTTATAGACTTGATAAGCCTTTCTACTTGAGGAATAACATATAAAGATGCCCTTTTGACTTTTAGGCGAAAATTTGTTTCTACGTCGTTTATTAGTGGGCAAATACACTAAACAGCCGAATATTCTTAAATGCCTAATAGAAGGCTTCATCCCTTTCCATTTTTCCATTGGCGTAGCCTATCTGAGCGACTTATGCGGAGTACAATTCTTGACATAAGCTGCCGTAGCTACAGCCTCTGCCCAGAAAGGCATAGGTAACATTGAGTCGATCAATAGTGTTCGCGCTGTTTCCACTAGAGTTCGGTTTATTCTCTCCGCAACTCCGTTGCTTTGAGGCGAGTAGGTGGTGGTGAGTTGGTGGTGAATTCCGTTCTTTATTAGGAAACCTTTAAATCTATCATTGATGAACTCCGTGCCATTATCAGTTCGCACATCCTTTATTTTTAAATTTAGTTCATTTTCGACTCTCGCCTTGAAATCTCTAAATCTATCAAAGGTTTCATCTTTGGTTTTTAGAAAATAGACAAAAGTCCTTCTGCTGAAGTCATCCACTAGAACAAAGAAATACCTTGATCCTCCCAAAGATTGATTAGCCATTGGACCGCACAGATCCATGTGAATTAATTCAAGTGGCTCAGTGGTATTATTCCCTGTAACAGGATTGTAAGGTTCTCTACTCAGTTTTCCCATTATACACGATTCACATTCCGGTAGATTCCTATATTTAATTTCAAGTCCGTACACCAGATTTCCTTGGATCATCTCTTTCATGTAAGCTTGGTTCAGATGATTCAATCTTCTGTGCCAGATACTAATCTTGTCATTAGAGGTATCGCTTGTGGCCATAGCATTCTCAGGATTTCTTGAATTATCAATTCTTAACACTGCCTCCATTATAAACATTCGGTCTTTAATCTGGGCTTCGGCGATTAAGTTGTTTTCTTTATTGTAAATTTTGGCTCCTTCATTATTAAAAATTATTGTATTTCCCCTTTTTGTGAGTTCGTACACAGAAAGAAGGTTTGACCTCAGATTAGGTACATGTAAAACATCCCTAATCTGTACATAAGAAAATTCCTGGCCTGTACTAGTAGTCACTCTGATATTACCTCTTTAGCAGTAGAGTTAGTAATTTTTATCTTTTTCTGCCAAGTCTATTTCACTTTCATATGGCACTACATCTTCCATCCAATCGAGGTGTGGTGATAAGTGTGTTGTGCATCCAGAATCAATACACCATGATCGTTTCTCACCATTACTATTTGTGTATACATCGCTTCCTTCATCTATATAGTTATTGAATGTGTGCTACTTTTTTCCTTAGGTGTGCTTGATATTTGGTTTGTACGATTTCTAAAATTGCTTTTATGATGATTCGTACTTGATTTTGCATTTCTATTTCTTTGTTGTTCTTGAGATCGCTTATTTCTAAACCAACAATCTTTGGCCACATGTCCCTTTTTGCCACAAATAAAGCATTCTTTCTGTTTGTCTGTATGATAACCCCTTCTATCTCTACTGCTGTAGGCCTGTTCTTGTTCCTCCGTGTGAATTTCATTCATTTTATAATTTAATCTGTTTTCTTCCTCCTTGAGAGACTGTTGTATTTCTTCGAGGGTTATATCTCGTCTAAGTACAATTGCTATTTTCTCTAATTTTGGATGGATGCCTCGAACAATATGGTAGGTTAGCTCTCTTTGGGATATTTGGTGTCCGAGCGATGAGCTCTTTGCTCCAATATTTTTGGCTCTAGTTAAATATTAATCTACCGATTCGCTATGATTCATTTTAATATTTTTGAGTTCGAGTCCTACATCTATAATTTTATCTTTGAGATTTCCCGTATAGATCCTTTTTAGGTCATCCCATACCTTTTTTGCCTTAGTTACATCTAAAAACATTCCAGCTTGTTCGTCTGAGAGTGTCGTTATAATTATACCAAAGGCTTCATCATTCTTTTCGTTATATGTATCCCATAAATATTTATCTTTAATATCAGTCTCGGGATCAGAAATCACACATTTAAATAACTTTTTTGCACATAGAAGTGCCCCGACCTTTAATGCCCATATTTGGTAATTTGTACCATTTAATGGTTCTATTCTAGCCACCGGCAATGAGGAAGAATCTGCCATTTTTTTTCTATAAGCTGGTAAAATTTTAATTTTGCAAAGCTAGTACTAAGTATTAATTAGAATTATATTTTCTTACTTACAATTTGAAGATTAGATTTTCTTTTATTTTTTTTTTCTAATAACCACGCTCTGCAGCCATTTGTTGGATCGTTTTTGAAGACAACTCTCAGATTTATAAAATTATTTTATTAAACATTAAACATTTTATATATATATAGAAACGAGTTAATTATCTCGTATTTAAGGCAACAAAAGATTCATCTAATTTTTATACATTTTCTAACCAGATTCAACTTGTGAAAACAGACGACAAAGGAAGAATAAACAAATTAAAGATAGAGGGTAAGTTCCTATTTTTGCAAGCTTTCACACTCAAAGAATATTCAACTTCTTGCTTCAGAAGAAGATAAAATTAACTTAATAATGGAAAGTACGCAAAAGTGCAAGGTAAAAATCATTACACAAATTATAAGAATCAATAGTGAGTAAAATTAAGTGTATTTTCAAAACATATTTTATTATTCTCTAGCTTTCAGGCACGGACACACTTCGAGAGGGAAAAACCTGGTACAGTTAAACCTGTCTATAGCGCCCCCTCTTGGGACTCACCAAAATAGGGTGCTATAGACAGGTCACTTTTAATGTAAAATGTTTAATTTTAATGTTTAAAATAGGGCGCTATAGAGAGGGGGTGCTATAGACAGGTCACTTTTAATGTAAAATGTTTACATTTTAATGTTTAAATAGGGCGCTATAGAGAAGGGGTGCTATAGACAGGTCACTTTTAATGTAAAATGTTTACATTTTAATGTTTAAAATAAGGCGCTATAGAGAGGGGGGTGCTATAGACAGGTCACTTTTAATGTAAAATTTTTACATCTTAATGTGTTTAAAATAGGGCGCTATAGAGAGGGGGTGCTATAGACAGGTCACTTTTAATGTAAAATGTTTACATTTTAATGTTTAAAATCGGGCGCTATAGAGAGGGGGTGCTATAGACAGGTCACTTTTAATGTAAATTTTTTACATTTTAATGTTTAAAATAGGGCGCTATAGAGAAGGGGTGCTATAGACAGGTCACTTTTAATGTAAAATGTTTACATTTTAATGTTTAAAATCGGGCGCTATAGAGAGGAAGGCGTTATTTAGAGGGGGCGCTATAGACAGGTTTAACTGTCTAATAATTCGCCAATGGAACCTGAGTTAAATATAATCGGATACTATTAACTCGTGGTCCATTGGCGAATTTTTATACCAGGTTTTCTCCTGTAGAAGGACGTCCGTGCCTGAAAGATAGAGAATAATAAAAAAATGTTTCAAAAAGACACTTTTCCCTGGAGGAATGATTGATTTTAATCAGTATTTATGCAAGGGATTATTTTATAGAATTGGAAGAATCAATAGTGCTGAATGATGCGAAGGTCACAATTTAATATAAGTACAGTAATAACAATAGAGGGGGGGGGGGGGGGGGGGGCAAAATCACAATATCACAATTACATTTCAAATAAAAAAGATTTTCAATAAAATCTGACAAAGTGCTAGGTTATTAACAAAAGAAAGTAGCTAAGTGAATTTGCAGAGAGTGATTGTATTAAGTTATTGTATATAGTTGTAAATAGCTGGTGGCCTAAGAATACTTAACACAAAGCAATAACGCGCCATCTATACATATAAAATGAAAGGATTTAAAAGCACGAATGTTTCTTTTATATATAATACAAACTTCTAAAAGAAACATTCGTGCTTTTAAATCCTTTCATTTTATAAGTATACTTAGTCTAGCCATAAATATTGTTACAAAACCAAATCTGCGATAAATTTAAATGGTATTTAAATGGGAATGAAAGGATGTTTACTGAAAGGAAGGGGATGAACAATGTTAACAACAACAAAGTTACAACAAAAGGAACTCACCTGTATGTGAGAGTGTTGTGACAGGGAGACTATCATAAAGTTCCCAATCAATCGAGGTCCAATTAAGACAGCCAACTGACTGTTGTAGCATGCAACCTGAGACTACGATTACAAGACTAGGGCAACTCTACTCCAGACCCAGAACCCCATGGACATCTTAAAGGAGATGGCATGCTGCAGGACCTCAACACTGGGAGCTCGGTGCAATCCGAGATGCTCGGGGCTCCAGTCTGGAAACATCTATGTTCACCAACTTACAATTTATGGGAGCCCCCGTACATTACACATGGAGCTGGAAATGTCTTTATTTACTGGGCTGCTAACCAGAATGGATGATTTTTGAGCCCCAATGGACGCGTAAAGCGTAATATATACAAAGCACTATATACGTTGCACTGTTGGAGGGGCCTGGGGAAATACACATGGAGCAACGGACGTCAGTCCTCTTCCATTGATATAACCCTGGCTTCTAGTTCTCTAGCCGCCCGAGCCACTAGAACATGCCGCCCTGAGAGGACATTTACAGACCACCTACCAATACTATACACCTTTCAAGATATTATATCCCCAGAGAAATACTAATCCTGGGCTGAATAAACGTGCGTGGAGAACACATTCACTGAATTCCTTGGCTCCTCTCTGCAACATGTAGTCGCATGTCTCAGCGCCGCATCAACCCGCCAGGATGAAGTGGTAGATATCATAACTAGGTTCCTCTAAGAGGCCTGCAACGCATCCATTAAAATTAAAAAGAAGGACAACAGACCCTAAAAACCCTGGTGGAACATAGACCTAGCTACACTCCGCAATGCAGTTGTGTCTTTAAGGCGCTTATCCCATAGAACTTCAAGGCCTTTTCGAAACTTATTCAATGGTCTCTACAGAGCATGCCACAACAGGTTGAAAGCCGTGATAAGACGAGAAAAACACCAGTTATTGATAACTCTTTGCCAAATCTCCCCAGCAGCTTGAAGCTTTGTACTTAGATATATTTCTAAAGAAAAAAAGTTCCCAAAGATGACCACCACTGCTCATGCACAATGATGGAACTCCCTACACACTAAAAGAAATCTGCCCCAAAATCCTGAAACACATTTGTAGCTTGAAATACTAACATTGTCTTATTTGATACCTTGAGCCAGACTTCACTGAAGCTGAAGTTCTCTGGGAAATTAAAAAATTCTGGTTCAAGAAATCCTTGGTCCCTGACCCACTTGGTACCAGGTGTCTTCTATTAGGGGATCCCTCCCTACACAAACCTCTGGCAGAACTCTCACCATTTACTTAGGATTCGGATATTTTCCATCATACAGGAAAATTGACCTCTTGGTTCTGATACCCGAACCTGATATCACAGCAGATAATCCCCTGGTAAGATTTCATTATATTACTCTGCTTAGCACACTAGCCAAGGTATTTGAGCGCTGAATTCTGGCACAATGACTACCAAACAGGTACAACTGGTTCTCCCCACTCCAATCTGGATTCCTTCCCTGCCGATCAGCCTAAAACGCTCTAGCTGCCATCAGTGAATTTATTAACAAAGACCTAGAAAAGAGAATAAAAAATTAGGTAACAACCTGGATATCAGAAGTGACTTCGACACAATGCACAGATAATCGATCACCGTAGGCCTACGAGCTGTCCTGATGAAATAATCCAACTTATCGTCAGATATCTAATGGATACAAAAATTATCTGCAGCGTATGGGGATACACAACTTTCATTCTCTCACTTCGAGGACTCCCACATTCAACGATTTTAAGCCCTTTTGTTTTAAATTTCACGGCAAGAAAAGATTAACTATACGAAAACCCAGGAAGAGTGAATTAGTCTGCTTTGCCGACGATTTTACGCTTATAGTGCAAGTAGCACCCAGACTTACCAAAGAGAAAATTGACAACTTCCTCTAATAATATTCTCAATGTTCCAGGAGGCATCGAATGATTGTAAATCTTCATAAAACCAAATTGTCTATTCCAGAGAAACAAACCAAAATAGCCTACCAAAGAAAGCATCAGCATTCTTTTTAAGCCCATTTCCATCACAAAACCATCGAAAACCTTGGTATAAATTTCTATTCCAAGAGAAAATATATATCAACCATATAAATGACAGCCTCAGAAAATTCCAGTGTTTTTTTCCAAGGCTAGTTCAAAGAATAAAAGGACAATTTGGATCATCCTTAGAAGTTTTGGAAACAAAATCTACAAAGGGGTTATTTTCCCAGCGCTACTGTATGGCTCTAGGACTTTGGGAAGACGGTCTTACGATACTACTCGTAAACTTCGTAGTTTTCACTGAAAATTTGCGAAAGTAATAATCAGAAGCGGTCCATGCACACCTGCAGTATCTGCCATATCTTTGAGTGTCTGCCTCCCGCTTGATATCTCTCTCTCTATAGAAGTTCATACAGATCATTTAAGATTCATGAACAGCGGCCACTTTGAGACGCTTCCAAGTCTCTCTTCTCTACCGTACCCTTCTCTCCTAAAGATAATGAACTATACAAATTCAATGGAACAAAATGTCGTCACAATATATATACATATCGATCACAATCGGAAGAAGTCGGGGCTGGAATTATCCTGCAAAAAATCTCCTTAAACTTGTATATCTTAGTCATACTCTTTGTTACAAGCAATAATAAGTATTCAACATGGTATTTTGCTATTGCATCAGTCTGCCGGTTTGCTCTATCCGCCATATGTAGCCCTTGGCCTTCAAGAACACACCTATTGCTGAAATCATCTCCAAACAATATAGTACAACTGCACTGGGTCAAAGGCCGCAGTGGCATCGTGGCAAATGAACTGACAGACCAAATAGCCAAAGCAGCCGCACATTCTAACTTACCCTTGACTTTTGCTACCCTCCCAAGAAGTGTTGAACGTCGTAGAAGAAGAAAGCCTGCACAGGAAATATAGACGGACCTTTACATTGAACATCATTCCACCAGAAATCTCAGTAGATTTGATGCCACTCCAAGAATATTGCTCTCCAGGTTACCTAACATCAAGCATGGATTTACTTAAATAACAATCCTGAGAGGTCATAGTTACGTTCAGGCAGACTGCGCAAAGATATTGAAAGAAGATCCAATCTGCCTCCATTGCCAAAGTGAAAATCAAATCGTAGACCACCTCCTTTTCACCTCTCTCTCTCTCTCTGTCCAGCCTTCCAATACCAAAGATTACAGACAGCCATCCTCCTAGGAACCATGAAACTATGTCTAGAACCCTTGGAAAATCTCCACGGATCATCTCCACCATCCAAACGTGCTTGGTGCCACCTAATGAAGTGGACCTCCTCTTGCTTTGTAAATAAAATAAAAAAGACTTAGGTCTGAAGGACAACCTGGGTAGTTGGCGACCTATGTACGTGGCTCCAGGAGCCTGGGTTAACTAAATAAAATAAATTAAATTATTATTGTTTTAGCTATTCTCATCTGAAGAGAGAAAGACTCAAAATATTTTATCTTATCAATGTTTTATTTGCTTAATTAATTACCTTACCTAATTATTAAATCAATAAAAATGATCATTATTTTTTGTTTTAAATATATGCTTTTTGTTTATTTATGTACATAGTAATTGTTTGTTTGCTTGTGATGCCCAATTTTAACACGGAAAATTCGGAGTTGACAATTAAAATATTTGGAGCCATTGCTTAATAATTCAAAGTAGGAAAAATGGCAATTTCCAGGTTTCTATCATGAATCTCCTTGAAAATTTGAGCAAAACACAATCAGAAAATATTTACAATATCTTCATAGCTATATTTTCTTATATATTTTTAAGTCTTCTAAATCAAACTTGATTGTTTTGATAAAATCCCTGATCAAAATAAAGAAATTATATATATTTAATAAGAATTCTAAATAATGCAATTGTCATCGCGAGTGAGCAAATTGGAATTAATTTAGAAATCGCTAAATGTAAAACATGTGTATGTGTGTATGAGTGTATGGTGATAGGTCTTATCATATATATATATATATATATATATATATTAGATAATAAAAAGGCATATATTGGATTTAATAAAATATTTATTTTGCCAATATTTCGGCTGGCTGATATATATATATCGTAATTTAAACAATATATATTGCCACGTTTTTATTTTTAAAACGCTAATTTTAGTTTTGTAAAACTTTAATTTTAAAGTTTATTATTTTAAAAGTGAAATGTTTGTTAATGAAATAGATATTTTACCTAAACTCATTTATTGCTGCTTTCTTTTACAAGCCATTTGTTTATGTCTATTTTTACATATCGTTTTTATTGAGTTTTTACTAATTTTGCATGTACATCATTGACTTTTAATGAATGAGAAAAAGAAATTGAAAATAAACATATGAAAAATTAAAGTAACATTTTAAAGGAATTTATGTACAATTGAAAATTGTTTCTGTAACGTCTCATATTCCCCTTCTTGAAGCATTTATTCTCGGGTAATAAATGGTCGAAGTTGAGATATGTGAACGCGTCTTGCTTGCTTTTGGTCTTTCAGAGAGATATCGTAGGTTACATCAGATATCTTTTTTTGAATGACAAATGGTCCTTCATATTTTGTTGATGTCTTGATGAGACGAGGGTCGTTGAAGGTAATTTTTCTTATGACTAAGTCTCCTTCTTTAAAGACATACTTGGGGTGATGGCTATCGTGTTTAATCTTCCACCTACTTCTAATTTGTTCTGTCCGCAGGCTAGCTTTCTTCTTGGCTTCTTCAATTGTAATTGGAGTTTGGTCGGCAAATTCGGGTACATTACCGATTCCATACATTAAGAAAAGCGGTGAAAAACCAGTTACGTCATGTGGTGTGGAATTATAATTTTTGACAACTTGCGGTAACAATGAGCTCCATTTACATCTAGGTTTCTCTAGAACAGCTATTCTCAGTTTTGTCATTATCGTATCATTTAATTTCTCACAAATGCCATTGCACTGAGGATGATAAGGCGAAGTATATGTGTGTTTAATTCCTTGTAAAGAAAGAAATTTGTTGAACTCTTTTGATATAAAATTTTTGCCATTATCTGTTAAGATAGTATTGATCGAATTAACAGATTTGATTATCTTATCAAGACATTGAGTGACAGCTTGAGCAGTGTTTGTTATTGTGGGATATGCCCATAGATAACGAGTTGCGTGATCAACAAAAACTTGAATGAATTTATGCTTTGTGTTAGCTGCTGCTGTTCCCAGTACAATAGTGTCACAACCGATCATTTGTAATGGTTGGATATTTGACGTTGGAGTGATCATTTCTCCTAAAGTTGGTTCATGTCAGACCTTCACTAGTTGACAAGATTTACAAGATCGAACATAATTCTTGATATCAGTTGTTATTCCTTTCCACCAATAATATTGAGTTATAAGTTTGCATGTTTTGGTTATTGATGGGTGACTCAATGAATCGTGATATTCTTCCAATATTTTTTTGGTAAGCGAGTTTGGGACAACTGCTTTAAAAACTCCTTTTTGTTTGATCATTACCACACCGTCGTGAGTGTGGGAATTTTTCAAGAAACTCAAATCTGAATTTTGTTGGTGTTCTTGAAGTTCTTGAGTTGCAATGTTAACAACTGGGAGTCTTGATAAGGCGTCAACATGAGTTTGTTGCTTTCCAGAACGATGAACGATGTTACATGATTTCGAGGATAAACTAAGAATCCATCTAAAATACTTAGGTTTCGGTTTCTTCATGGTGAAAAGCCATTGGAGCGCCGCATGATCAGTGATGATTTCAAATGGTTGGTTTTCTATGTATACATGAAAGTGATCAGTTGCTTGTATTACGGCTAGGCATTCCATCTCATAAGCAGAATAATTCTCTTGGTGTGGTTGCAGTGTTTTGGAGTAATAAGCAATTACATGTTCCTCATTGTCTGGACCAATTTGTGTTAGGATTGCTCCAATTCCATATTTGGAGGCATCTGTATAAACTTTAGAGGGGTAGTCCGGGTTGTAAATAGCAAGGACAGGTTTTGCAGATAGTGCCATTTTAAGTTTAGCGAATGACTCCTCTACTTCCTCATTCCAGATGAAGGGCTGATTCTTCCGAGTGAGTCGAACCAAGGGGAATGAAATTTTAGAAAAGTCCTTCACAAATTTTCTGTAATAATTTGCCAATCCCATGAACTGACGAACTTTCTTTACAGTATCAGGTCTTGGAAAGTCTTGAATAGATTTTACTTTTCCTGGATCAGGTTTTAATTGATTGTGACTGATGATATGTCCGAGGTATTTTACTTCAGTTCTTCCAAAAATACATTTCGACAATTTTAATTTCATGTTGTACTGTCTTAATTTGTCAAAAACTTTACTAAGAAGCTCTATGTGCTCTTGCCATGTTTTCGTGTACACCAATATGTCATCTTGGAAAGAGCAAGTTCCTTTCCATAATAATTCACCTAGAATATGTTGGATTATCCTTTGAAACGTTGAAGCAGCATTTTTTAAACCAAAGGGCATCACTAAAACTCATAATGACCATCGTTTGTGACGAATGCAGTTTTTGAATAGATTGCGGGTCCATTTCGATCTGCCAATAACCCCATGCAACATCAAGGGTAGAGAAGAATCTGGATCCATGCAATCGATCAAACATGTCCTGTATGTGAGGTAGGGGTTGCCTGTCATCCAGTGTGATCTCATTAAGACGTCTGTAATCAATGCACATCCTTTTATTTCCATCCTTCTTGGGAACCATAACAACAGGAAATGCCCAAGGAGAATCTGAAGTTCTTATTAACTTGTGTTCGAGAAGTTCTTTAACTTGTTCAGCTATCTCTTCATATTCTTTTAGAGGACGACGATAGGGTCTAAGAGAAATTGGTTGTTCACTTTTTGTGATGATCTTATGTTGTATAGCTACTTTTCCCAAATCAATAGCATGCTGAGAAAATACATTCCTATTGTGTTCAAGTAATTCTTTTAATTCATGTTCTCTTATCTCTTCTAGATGATTTACAAGAATTGGATTTTGTAATCCATCAAATATGGTGTAAATTGTTTTGTCTTTGACATCTATTAAAAGATTAAAAAGAGATGCAACATCTAATCCGATCAAGAGTGGATATTTAAAGTTCTTCATTACATGGAGAGTTACAGGTTTAATTAGTTTATCTATTCTTACCTTGGTCTGAAGGCTTCCACATGTCCTGGTAACACCATCCGCTTGGCTGATGTGAATGTCTGAATTTGGTTGAAGTTGAAGACGGGTTCGCTTGAACAATCGCCAATTGATTATTGATACTGTTGCTCCAGTATCCACAAATGCTTGCGCAGGAATTCCATTTACTTCAACACTTATGTTGATAAGCTTGAAAGCTCCTTGTGTAGGGGTATTTGTCAAAGTACTTACATTCAACAATTCCGGGGCTCCGCATACTTGTTTCACTGAAGTGTTTTGATTAGGCCTATCCTTTTTATAATTAGGATCATAATCCTCACAATCTGTGACCCAATGTTTAATTTTTATTCCCTTTTTCGAACATATTGGACACCAGAATGGGCAAACATTTTTTCTATTATCATTATTTTTTGTCGCGAGATGTATTTTGTTTTTAGGCTTAAACTGAATTGAAGCCCTATTTTGTTCAATTGAAGCTGCGATATGGAACCATTTCGTGGTGTCAGTTGGCTGTGCAGCCACAATTAAATCTTTCCAATCATTTGGAAGTCCGTCTGTTAATAAATGTATTTTTTCCTCCTTCGTTAGATGGGTTTGATTTAACAGGCGAATTTTATCTTGAAAATAATTTTCTATTGATTCTTCTCGTTTTAATCTTCGATGTGATGCTGAGACAATTGGATTTGCGTTGTATGAACCAAATCTTTGAATCAACTTTTCCTTTACAACTTCCCATCTTTTTATTGCAGGATTTGAAATATCTCGTCTGCATACCATTCAAGTGCTGAATCTGTCAAGTAGTACATAAGATTTTTGATTTTTTCATCTTCTTTTAAAGAATTATTTTCAAAATCATATAATTAGATCCATGACTCAGGCCTAATTGCCGACTTTGAGCCGTTGAATTTTTGCAACCAGTTGTTTGGATTTTCCGCCATTTTCTTTTTCTTCGTATCCTTTTCGACTGCGCCAAATGCCACGTTTTTATTTTTAAAACGCTAATTTTAGTTTTGTAAAACTTTAATTTTAAAGTTTATTATTTTAAAAGTGAAATGTTTGTTAATGAAATAGATATTTTACCTAAACTCATTTATTGCTGCTTTCTTTTACAAGCCATTTGTTTATGTCTATTTTTACATATCGTTTTTATTGAGTTTTTACTAATTTTGCATGTACATCATTGACTTTTAATGAATGAGAAAAAGAAATTGAAAATAAACATATGAAAAATTAAAGTAACATTTTAAAGGAATTTATGTACAATTGAAAATTGTTTCTGTAACGTCTCAATATATATATATATATATCGTAATTTAAACAATGTGATATGTAAGTAATAAAGTATGACGTCTTTTCTAGTCGTCTCAAAGTGACACCAGTTTGCCACCGGACCCCAGGGGAGGGGAGGATGACCCACATAAGACTGACCTCGCTAAATGTATTTAAAAACTTTTTTTATATAGTTTGAATAAAATTGAGTGTATGGTGGTAGGTCTCATCATATACATATCGATATAATAGAAAAGTATTAAATGAATCTTAATGTATTTTTTTATATAATAATGTTATTGACATTATTTTATATTTGTTAGAATTCTCTAAATTTATTAGTGAAACATATAGTCTTGGAATACTTTATAATTTTAAGGTAAAATTTTTAATAATACTTAGAGAAATCTTGAAGAAAGAACAAAAGTTAAGGGCGACGAGTTTCTTTTGTTCCTTCTTAAAGATGATGTCAGGCGATTCCTTCTCTTGTACTTAGAGAAATGTCTGTGATTGTAGACGCGTTTGTTGAATGACCATTTCTATATATTTTATAAGTTTTAATTGTTTTGAAATGAATTTTGCGTGCAAAAAAGATTACGAATCAAATTTGAAACAGAAGATCAAAGACCTTCAGAATTTCAGTATAATTTGAAAATTAATATTCAATTTATTTTTTTGTTGTATTATAGCAATATGGAGCTTTATATAGTAATTATTAAAAATAAAGAAAGCATATCCTGACCAGGAGCACATGTGATTTACAGAAGGCAGAGCGCCATTTGGCGGAACAGAAATCAACTAAACATTGATTTAGCCTGTTCCCTGATATTTGGACAACCCAATTTCTTGATAAATCAAGAAAAGCCATCCTCGAACGTGTTTCGCGCTGTTGGCACTCGTTAGCGTGGAGTAGGCTGTACCACTGCGACCAAAAATTTTTCTTGTCCTAGAGACTTCTTGAGAAACCAAGAAATGGGTATTTAAGGCCAAATTTGCGTAAATACGCTTAACACATGAAAAAAATGTGGGTCAGGTGTTGGTATTAAAAATAAAGAAAGCATATCCTGACCAGGATCACATGTGCTTTACAGATGACAGAGCGCCATTGGGTTGGCCAAATATCAGGGAACAGGCTAGTTTAGTTGATTTCTGTTCCACCAGATGGCGCTCTGCCATCTGTAAAGCACATGTGCTACTGGTCAGGATATGCTTTCTTTATTTATAATATCAACACCTGACCCATTTATTTATTTTTTCTATTATTTTTTTCAAAGTAATTATGTAATATAGTGGTTATGTATTGGACAATTTTAGTGGCATGAGAGTAGTTAGGTATTAACGCTGACACATTTTTAGGTTTAATTATTCTTAGAATTTTCCTTCTCATGTGCGATGTGCTAAATTTCAATACTTTATTATATATCTTAAGGGGTAAAACTTTAATTAGATTCATAGAACTGACTGTCTTTCAAGACCCATCCGTATAACGTTTTATAATAACATTTTTAAAATTATTTAAACTCTGAAGATTAATTATCTACCATGATGTTTAATATTCCCAACACTGGAAAATCTCTTAAAGATTTCTTGAAAAAAAGCCATGGTCCACCTGTGCTGTGTGAGCAGAAGAGCTTAAATTGACTTGTTCCATTATATGTATGTTCCATATGTAAATACCTGTTTTCTTTCCTCTTTTCGCTCTCCACTTCTCCCACCCATATTTCAAAAAAAAAAAATCCAAATCCATATTATTATTTTTCATAGGATTATTCAAATAAAAATCTGTATATATTTACCATGTGTATATAATCTTTCTCCATTTTTTATTTCCCACTTTCATAGGTTTCTCCGTCTTGTAACCCCAAGGAGAATCCTCTGTAAGACCTGTGTGTCTTAATAAAGTTTTTGTGTGTGTGTGTGTGTGTGAATACTCCTAACACAGAAAGTTTAGGTGACGTAAGGTGTCAATCCAATTGATCAAAAACCTGAGGAGATAACAGAATGGAAATCAAGAAGATACCGCCGCTGGAGCTATCTCCAACTGATATTGTTTGTGGCGACCGACACGATTAAGGTAGGAGCTCGAATAATTGGAACGCTCAGAGTGAATGAATATATCTTATTCTGAACAAATTTCTTGATTCACAAATCACTGATTCTGTAAACTGCTAGTTTTAGTCTCACACACACTCTCTCTCTCATAGATTTATCATTATTTAATATATTTATTTATTTAGCACATATATTTATCATTTTATTTTTATATTGAAAGATTATAAACTCAAAAGGAGCTTCTTCTTTCCATCTATATATCATAATATATATTACAAATACTACTATCATTAAAATTAGTATATTATGCAGTCGTAAAAAGTTTAAATTATATATGAGATGATAATATATTAATTTCTATACATATTTTCCTATTATGATTATAACAACTACTCTGTACTAAGATTAATATTTCTATTAGCCAATTATTAACATTTGTTCAACAATTATTTTTGGGCAAACATACATTCCGGCAGAACATGGTCAAATATTTTAAAACTTACCTAAAGCAATGATGATATTAATTGTTAATGAATATATACCATCATCATTATATATTTATTATTTATGTCACTTTTTTATGTTCTACTTATTCAGGCAATATATTATCAAACTATGGAATATTCTTCTTAAGAGAGAGAGAGAGAGAGAGATTGAAACTGATTTATTATAACGTCCATATAAGATTATATAAGGTTAAATACATAAAATAAATAAATAAGATTAATAATTATAGATATATGAATAAATAGAGAGAGAGAGATAAAATAATTGATAAATATACATATATATTTATAGAGAGAGAGAGAGAGAGACAATTGACATATTTTTATTGACATCTTGTCAATACATGTAAAGTGCACAGTCCGCACTAATTATGAGAAAATGAGAAATTTACAATGAGGATGATGGTTATGGTAAAAAAAAAAAAGATTTTAAAAATGATTAAAAATACAACTATGTACATGGCGCCTCTGCCACCGCTGCAGAGCCTGATGGAAGATCGCCAATGGGTCCCCAGCGATACCACGCATTTCGCGATCTACGAAGAAAACGTAGATGGCATGCTTTGCCGCTGAGGAGATGGTGATGGCGTGGTTCTCGAGGTTCACCGCGAAGATCCAGGATTGCAGGTCCGGCGGCCGCCCGATGATGGAGAACACCTCTCGGATGAGAGGGCGGACGGCGCTGCAGGACCAGTAGCGATGAGCCAGCGAGAGAGAGAGAGAGATTGTGATTTGTTTTATACTCTCTTCTCCACATCAAAACTACTGAATAAACTCTTGTAACATTTTGCATATAGGTAACTGAATATATCGATTAACATATAAGCCATTTGAATGATAAATTTAGACAAATAATCAATTTTTCATATCTTAGAGTTATAAAATGACTAGCCGAAAGACCCGGGCAACGCCCAGGTTTTACCCGATTAAATGTTTTTATTCAAATACTAATCGTTACAATTATAAATTGGCGCCGTGGATGTCACTCTTTTGAAACGTCCCGCTCCAAACATTGTGTCAGAGAAGCGATATTTTTATAAATAGATGATCTAGCTTTGTGTCTTCTGCTCGAATGAATGTTTTTCTGTTAGAATTTTGTTCCTACACACTAAAAATGAACTGGCTTCACCCGTGGTCTCAGCTTTTTGGAATTTTTCCCGATATTTTCCCCAATACACTGACTTTTATATATATAGGGATTATAATTATTATATATTGACTGAATGACCCAGCTTGGTTCACGTTCTCCCTGAATTGCTTAGCAGAAAAACAAATATTATTTTTTTATATATATCATTATATATTTTTTGAAAATAGAGCAGTCCATAAATAAATCTTTGAATAAAAAGGCATATATTGGATCAAAATATTTATTTTACCAATATTTCAGCTTACCGATGATAAAGGTTGGCGTTCAGCAAACTGAAATATTGGCAAAATAAATGATTTTGATCCAATATATGCCTTTTTAAAAAAATATATCATTATATTGTTCTCACTCTAATAGATCCCCTGACATAGGAAATTAGTAAAAGTAAAATACTTTCGTAAAGATAGATGCTGCCTGGCCGGCATTCATAATTCTTAAAATTAAAGATATTTCGGCCAGTAATTGTTTTAATTTTTGTTTGCTCCTGACGAGGACAAAAGATTTTGTCGAAACGTCGAGATAATTAAAAGATTTACTATTAGACGAAAAATATGGTGAAGGAAGACGAGTTTCTTTTATTGATGCATAGGTGCAAGCTTTCGGGTAAAAACCCTTCAACAGGCGAGCAATGAAGCGCGACTTATAAGAACTATGGTACAAATGGTAGGAATTCCTACCATTTGTACCATAGTTCTTATAAGTCGCGCTTCATTGCTCGCCTGTTGAAGGGTTTTTACCCGAAAGCTTGCACCTATGCATCAATAAAAGAAACTCGTCTTCCTTCACCATGTTTTTCGTCTAATTTCAATTCAGGAAGAAAAGATTTACTGGCCGACATATCTTAAATTTTGAGAAGTAAAATTATAGTACAATTTTTTACTTTTGTGCTTTTTTTCCATATAATTCGGGGTTATTACGAAATTTTGGACTTAAAATTCCATTTATTGATTTTTTTCCAGGAAGCCTCAAGGACCAGCCTTTTTGGTTGTTGAGGTACAGCCTGTACCAAACTGACGAGGGCCAGCGGCTTGAAACGCGTATGTGGTTGGCTTTTCTTAATTAACCAAGAAAGAGTGTTTTATATTTATACTGAAAATTCAAAATCAACGAATAGTTTATATTTATACCTACAGATGGCGCAAGCCATCAACGACTTTAAATTTCACGATCAGGAGAAGCTTTCAGCTTAATTTATGAATCTGACTCCAATACAATTTATATTTTTTACTATTTTTATTTCATATAGGAAATTCGATTTTATATTTACAATATTGGAAATTCCTTTTACTATTGCTTCTCTCTCTCTCTCTCTGAGACTGCCTTTGTTTCTGTATACATTGTATGATAGTCCTTCAACACATTTATCCAGTTTTTGGTAAATGACAAAGGACCAACAAAGTCGATTACAATTCTCTCAGAAGGATAATTAGATGAAGGCAATAATATATCTGTAGTAAATAGTTAAAAAGGTAATTGATTTGAACATTTCTACCTTGGCAAAGATGGTACGTCTTTAAAAATTCGAAGCCATCTTTCAGCTATGAAAGGTCAATAGTAATCATTGTTCATTTGATTCGTGGCTATGACGATGTCCAGATAGCCATTCACCATATGGTTGTGGTATTCTCTAATAATTTCTATCCTTCTCTTCTTTGAAACCACAAGCTACCACAACCTACTATTTGGATTTGTATTGAGATTAGTAAACAAATCTGTGAAATATGTTATGTTTTGACCAAGTAGTTATTTATTTTTAAAATGTAATGGCTTAAAGTAAAGGCTAAACCTTTTTTCGCATTTTTCGTTAGTTTGTTTATACATCTCTTTGTATTTGAATACTAAATTTGTTTAAATTTATAATGCTGCATTAATATAAAATTGAAATTTCCCTACAACAATTTATCTTGTAGAGACACCCATTCTTTTCTTTCATGTTCTATGTAAATTACTGCTTGTTTCAATTAAATAATTTCTTAAAATTTTCAATAAATATATATCCCCATCGTTTATTATTAAATCCAAAAAAAGCCTTTCAAAATGTTCGTCCCAATCCGTTTTTTAAGTGTCCTCTAGGAAAACATTTGTCGACTAAATGTTTTCCAGATTTGTGAATAATAACATAGTCGTATTCCTGGATCATCAATGTCCATTTTACCAAACAAACTTTTGGAGCCTTCAAACTTTAAGTTAACATAATGAATGGCAATTTGTCATTATCTTAAATTTTATTCTATATAGGAAGAACAGTAATTTTGAAATTGATCACATTCTCTGAATAAGCTTTTACGTTCAGTAGTTAAGTAGTTTTTGTATGTGTTGTTTCCTGGTATACTTAAAATTAGACTCAATAAGAGATCACATTCTCTTTCTCAACGATTTTTTATTAATCAGAATACTTTTCAGGATTGGATTGCTTTCTCATGCTTTATTTCAAAGAGTAAATTGTATATCCTTTATTATATACTGAGGCTATATATATAAATGGGTCGAGAATTTTCGAGATATCTTTGATGAATCTTCTGTGATATGAACATATTTCTAAGAATAATTATAAATCTTTACTTTTTAAAGAGAGATAGAAAGAGATTTGAAGGAAACGATTAGCACTTTTTATATTTATTTCCGCGTGATTTATACCCTATTGGCTCACTATATGGCCGAAAATATATTTTCTTCAAACGCAAATTGGAATTTCTTATCTACCTCATCTATATAGCAGAGGCAATTATGGCATATCAGATTACTAAGAACATTTTCCATATTTATTTTAAAATCAGGGGCGTTGCATAGTCCGAAGGGCATTGCGTTAAACTCACATAAACATTGTGCTGTAGTGAAGACTGTCTTCTCTTTGTCATTCTCTTTACCTTATATATTTAAATATCCCGATATAAAATTTATTGCTTTAAAATATTTGGATACTTGATGTTTACCTAATCCTACATCAGTTTTAGGGATTTGATAGATGTATTCGACTGTTCCCTCATTCAATTTTATTTGATATACATAAATTCTTAATCGTCATCTCCTTCCATGACTAATATAACGGGGAAAGGTCAGATACTTGAAGTAGATTTAATTGAGAATTCTCTTAGCACTACACCAATCCGATCGCTTGTAATATCAAACTCTTGTGTTTAATCGGTTTCGCATCTTCTGTATCAGTCCTATTCTTGGTCAAGTTGGTTCTCCCTAGTCCTGAGGAAAACAAATACGCGTACTTTTGAAATACTTGCTTAAACTCCATCTCTTCATTACCTGAGAGATTCTAGTTTATTTTAAAATGGAGGCTCGTTCACATATATTTTCTCTTTCCCTCATAAAATTTATTTTCGTCGGGCCTCTTTCAAAACTCAATGTTTGGTCTTTTATTATTTTAACAGTCGAAGATGAGGATTCGTTATCCAGATATATGTTTCTTTATTCATGCCAATAATCAAGATTTTTGATAGTTGAAGCTCACATGTTTAATTTTTTTCTGCTCTCCTCGATAATATATATTCTCCAACTTATGTTTTTCAAATACTTTAATATATTTAATGAAAAGGTATTTATAGCACTATTTATTTCCTACAGTTGATAGTTCTCAGCACGATTATTCTTCAAACATTATTTTATTGTTTCTAGCTCGCAATCAATAATAGTATTCCTTTTTTCAAGGGAATCCCATAAATGTCCCTAAAATGCGTCTCCATTATCACAAATTGATGTAATAATAATTTAGATAATTTTAAAACAATATATTTATTACACATTTTATTAGGGCTATTTATGTCAAAGCGTATAACGAGAGCTGTCCTAAAGTCGGCCACTGAAGTTTCAGCGCATCTATAAATCAAAGTTTAACAAATACCTATTTTATATTTACCCGAATTTTCAATTAATTTTTAGGCTCCAATTTATTAAAGCCATTTCTACTCGACTCGCTTTAATTGACTGGTGCGATATTCATTTTTAAAACCTTCCAGCACTGAATATCTATTCCAGCTAGGAATGTTTTAGGAATATTACAGATATCAGCATACAGACGAAATCTTGATTTGTCCATAACTTCATCCATTTGGATCTTCTCCTCGACCTTGCCATGTGTAATTGTGGAGTTCTCATTTACAATTCTCTCAAAACTTGATTCTACAATAGCGCGCTATGTGTCCTGGCCTGTGACATTTGAATCAAATCAGTCTTATCTCTTCTTTGCTTGCTTGTCTCTTTTGTGCTGTAAATATTATTTTCTTAACGTTTGTTTAAAAAAAAAAAAAAAAACTTGGAGTGGGAAAGGCGGCTCATCGCGTTCCCAATTATAATTAGGAAAAAATAATTATCTTTTTGAAATTGGTATATTTTTGCGCATACATGTCAAGAAGATCATTGATATTTTTTAAATAGAAAGATGAAGTGCAAAATAATGTGCCATTTACAATCTCCTAATAAACAATTTTATTCTATATTTCACTTCTCCTATAATTATCTACCTTGTTACACAAACCGAAGCTATTCTCTCCAAACCTAATTTTAAATTCATTCCAGTGTTATATTCTGTTTAGCTTCATTGTTAATTATTTTTTGTTCGTATCCGAAGAAAAATCTTCTTTCTTATCTCAACTCAATCATATTAAGGTATCAAGCTTGTAGAGCTTGAGACTTTTGATGGTGTCTGCCGGGGAAGAGTAGAGCTCTTCAATGGATGAGTCAATACAGTCAATAATGTTTTTTGGGGTTGCAGGTTGAGAATTTCGCTTAGTACATAGTGGGAAAACCTTGCAACCATTCTGGAAAGTCATTGTCCGTAGATGACCAGACAGAAAAATCCTGAATAAGTAAAATATTCACAAACTGGTAAAACTAGGTTTGTGAAAGTTCATCCAGGTCTTGGCTATATTTCCTACATTTTATCTACCCTTTATTTATTCCTTATTTATATATTACCCATTATTTTATCTTAATTTTTCTTTCTGTAACAATTGGTTAGAAGAATCAATTAAATTGCTAGAAATTGTCTATTGTCAACCAGGTCTTGGCACTTCCTGTTATTTTTGTTGGAATATTACACATAGTAACAATGGCTATAGATGAGCACGTGTTTGAAAAGGAACTTGTAAATATATAATGTTTATTGTTTTTGTTGTTTCATGTAGACATATATACAAATATTTGTATAATTGCTATTAATAATAAATAATATATTAAAAATGGCATATCCTGACCAGGAGCACATGTGCTTTACAGAAGGCAGAGCGCCATCTGGTGGAACAGAAATCAACTAAACATTGATTTAGCCTGTTCCCTGATATTTGGCCAACCCAATTTCTTGATAAATCAAGAAAAGCCATCCACGAACGCGTTTCGCGCTTTGGCGCTCGTCAGCGTGGAGTAGCCATTTTTAATATTGATTTCAACACCTGATCTTTTTATCTTTTATTTTTTTCTTTCGTTTTTTAATAAATAATATGTAAAGTTAAATTGGTTACGGATTCAACCTTCTTACTTACTTTAATTATATAACACTTTTCATAGCGGCATTACAGGCAATTATATAGGCCACCCAATAGAATAGGAAACTAATACATTTTCAGTCATATCACATATAGGGACATCTAGATTGGTGTTTAGAACACCTTGGTCAGCGTCAGCATCTCCACCAATTGTATAACAACAGATTCATCAACCTTAATTTTCTGCTTTATCGAGTTCACACTTTTCTAAGGCAGTTTCAATAATATAAACAGAGGTAAAAATATCCATAGAAGCATAGGGCGCTTCTCCCGTCAAAATAAACGTCAAAAACTGACGCCATCTATTGACCGTCGCCGCAAACTAGCGGCCTCGGGTCGGGGACAAAGCAACAACACCAGCTTTGGGAAATTGAGAAGCGTCCACCTAAAGACCATGGTTTCGGGATTATGGCCCTCGTCAGTCTAGGGCGGACTTTATTCCATGAGATCCACACGGCATCTAATGAAATCTTCACAATCTACCAAAGAGGTGTTTTGCTGGTAAGGTGCTGGGCTATCTATCTATGGCTAGAATATAGATGGAAAAACTGCCGGGAGCCATAGATGGCGTCAGTTTTTGACGTTCATTTTGACGGGAGAAGCGCCCTATGCTTCTATGAATCAATTTCCTCCCGGCAGTTTTTCCATCTATAGAGGTAAAAATAATTATTAAAATACCTTTCAATTACTCTATTTGTATTAACACAACGATAATATCCCTATTCACTATAGAAAAAGACACACAAGTCGGGGAGAAAAGATTCTTTTATATAAGAGGATGATCGTACAAGATTTCGGGCAAAAGACGCCTTTCTACAGGTATCTCAATAAAGAAGTTCTCCCCGTCCTGTGTTTCTTACTGTATTGCCACGTGGAAAATTAGGGAAGACAAACTTCAGGAAGAGACAGCAATTTATTTCAGGCAAGGACTGTAACGGCAGCTGGCATGCCTATATGGTAAATTATCAGTGAGCACATTATTATCACTGATGATACTCTGTGCAGTTGCCTTTTCACTTATTGTTATATAAAATGAAATAGATGGCGCGTTATTGCTTTGTGTTAATTGTAATATATATCACATGTAAACTTATGTCTGATATAATTAATATTATGTCTGATGTTAGCCAAAAATAAATAAAGACTTTTCTTTTTTAACTTCCAAATACTTCTTGCTGATTAACGTCAACCAACACAGACGAGGACGTTACAAGGACAAACTATGAATGGTAAACAAAAGATAAGCCACGAGGGAAATTTAAGTAGCAAAATATAAACAAAAAATGACCACTCTGTTAGTAAAAATAATAAAATTAATAAATACCTTGTTACAATATTTATATATTTAGTTTTTCTTCATCGTAAAGTGATGTTACCAAGGTCTTCTTGTCGGTAGATCTTTCCAAATATTTTCCTCCTTTCACTAACTCCCTTTGAGGTGTGTAGTAAGAATGGTGTTAAATATAAATAATAATATACAGCGCATACTATTTCGATATACAGTAGAACCTCCCTGTAAAGAACAATACCTAATTGCAGAGCTAAAACTGTCCTTTAGGGAGAGGTGTCCTCTTACCAGAGAGATGCTAAATAGTAAAAATGGTAATTTTGCAAATGAAAACTGTCCTTTATAGAGAGGTGTACTCTAGCGCGAATGTCCTCTCATGGAGGTTCTACTGTATAATATATAATGATCAAAACTATATACATATTTAAAACAATTTTCGATAATTTTATTGAAGAAAATGATAAAATAAATAATCATGCAGAAATATCGTTATTTGTTTTTCTTATTTGCTATAATTTGCTATCCAATATTAAGATATTTGCATTTAAATTTCGAAGAACCTTTTAGCTTTCTTAAATGGAAATTAAATGACTGCCTTCATTGTTTGGTTTTAATAACCTCTAGCAATGCATGTGCTTGATCTTAATGCTATATACTATGTGAATCTCTTTTGATTTTTTTTATATTCGAATACGACCAAATATGAATCACACACACATATATTTATTAAATATTTTGAATAATTAATAGTATTAAAAATAATAATGGCATGTTCTGCCCAAAAGCACATGTGGTGTTTAGATGGCAGAGCGCCATCTAGTGGAGCAAAAATAAACTAAACGTTTATTTAACTTTCTCCGTGATATTTGGCCAACCCAAATTCTTGATGAATCAAGAAAAGCCATCCACGAACGCGTTTCGCGCTGTTGGCGCTCGTTTTGGTCCCAGAGGCTTCTTGAAAAAACAAGAAATGGGTATTTAAGGCCAAACTTGCGTAAATACGCTTAATACATGAGAAAACAACAGAAAAAAGTATTTAGTTTAGTTTTTATAAATCGTGCTTTAAAAGTAGGTAGAATTGCAACATCTCATTTTGAATTTCGCTCTATCCACATTGTATTGTTGTCTGTGCAGGTCCTTCGAGTCCATGTCCAGCTTCGGTGATGAGGACGAGTAAGTTCTCCATTTCTTTAACTACACATTACACCATATACATATATACATATACACCATATACATATATACATATACACCATATACATATATACACATGTATGTATAAGAAACTAATTACATCCCGATTTCATTCTTCTTTCGACCTACAAGAAACTCTTCACCTCACGATTTCATTCTTCTTTTGACCTACAAGAATGTCTTCACCTCAAGATTTTGTTCTTCTTTTGACCTACAAGAACCTATTTACCTCACGATTTTGTTCTTCTTTCGACCTACAAGAACCTATTTACCTCACGATTTTGTTCTTCTTTCGACCTACAAGAACCTATTTACCTCACGATTTTGTTCTTCTTTCGACCTACAAGAACCTATTTACCTCACGATTTTGTTCTTCTTTCGACCTACAAGAACCTATTTACCTCACGATTTTGTTCTTCTTTTGACCTACAAGAATGTCTTCACCTCAAGATTTTGTTCTTCTTTTGACCTACAAGAACCTATTTACCTCACGATTTTGTTCTTCTTTCGACCTACAAGAACCTATTTACCTCACGATTTTGTTCTTCTTTCGACCTACAAGAACCTATTTACCTCACGATTTTGTTCTTCTTTCGACCTACAAGAACCTATTTACCTCACGATTTTGTTCTTCTTTTGACCTACAAGAATGTCTTCACCTCACGATTTTGTTCTTCTTTTGACCTACAAGAATGTCTTCACCTCACGATTTTGTTCTTCTTTTGACCTACAGGAACCTCTTCAACTCGCGATTTTGTTCTTCTTATGACATACAAGAACCTCTTCAACTCACGATTTTGTTCTTCTTTTGACCTACAAGAACCTCATCACCTCACGATTTTGTTCTTCTTATGACCTACAAGAACCTCTTCAACTCACGATTTTGTTCTTCTTTTGACCTACAAGAACCTCTTAACCTCACGATTTTGTTCTTCTTTTGATCTACAAGAAAGTCTTCACCTCACGATTTTGTTCTTCTTTTGACCTACAGAAACTCTTCACCTCACGATTTTGTTCTTATTTTGATCTACAAGAAAGTCTTCACCTCACGATTTTGTTCTTCTTTTGATCTACATGAACCTCTTCACCTAAAGATTTTGTTCTTCATTTGATCTGCAAGAAAGTCTTCACCTAAAGATTTTGTTCTTCATTTGACCTGCAAGAAAGTCTTCAACTCACGATTTTGTTCTTCTTTTGACCTACAAGTAACTCTTCACCTCACGATATTGTTCTTATTTTGACCTACAAGAAAGTCTTCACCTAATGATTTTGTTTTATTTGACCTACAAGAAACTCTTCAACTCACGATTTTGTTCTTCTTTTGATCTACAAGAAAGTCTTCACCTCACGATTTTCTTCTTCTTTTGATCTACAAGAAACTCTTCAACTCACGATTTTGTTCTTCTTTTGATCTACAAGAAACTCTTCACCTCACGATATTGTTCTTATTTTGACCTACAAGAAAGTCTTCACCTCATGATTTTGTTTTTCTTTTGACCTACAAGAAACTCTTCAACTCACGATTTTGTTCTTCTTTTGACCTACAAGAAAGTCTTCACCTCACGATTTTGTTCTTCTTTTGATCTACAAGAAAAGCTTCACCTCACTATTTTGTTCTTCTTTTGATCTACAAGAAACTCTTCACCTCACGATTTTGTTTTTCTTTTGATCTACAAGAAACTCTTCACCTCACGATATTGTTCTTATTTTGACCTACAAGAAAGTCTTCCCCTCATGATTTTGTTTTTCTTTTGACCTACAAGAAACTCTTCAACTCACGATTTTGTTCTTCTTTTGACCTACAAGAAAGTCTTCACCTCACGATTTTGTTCTTCTTTTGATCTACAAGAAAAGCTTCACTTCACGATTTTGTTCTTCTTTTGATCTACAAGAACCTCTTCACCTCACGATTTTGTTCTTCTTTTGATCTACAAGAACCTCTTCACCTCACGATTTTGTTCTTCTTTTGACTTACAATAAATTCTTCACCTCACGATTTTGTTCTTCTTTTGATCAACAAGAACCTCTTCACCTCACGATTTTGTTCTTCTCTTGATCTACAAGAAAGTCTTCACCTCACGATTTTGTTCTTCTTTTGATCTACAAGAAAGTCTTCACCTCACACTTTTGTTCTTCTTTTGACCTACAAGAAAGTCTTCACCTCACAATTTTGTTCTTCTTTTGATCTACAAGAAAGTCTTCACCTCACGATTTTGTTCTTCTTTTGACTTATAAGAAAGTCTTCACCTCACGATTTTGTTCTTCTTTTGATCTACAAGAAAGTCTTCACCTCACACTTTTGTTCTTCTTATGACCTACAAGAACCTCTTCACCTCACGATTTTGTTCTTCTTTTGATCTACAAGAAAGTCTTCACCTCACAATTTTGTTCTTCTTTTGATCTACAAGAAAGTCTTCACCTCACGATTTTGTTCTTCTTTTGACTTATAAGAAAGTCTTCACCTCACGATTTTGTTATTCTTTTGAATTACAAGAAACTCTTCACCTCACAATTTTGTTCTTCTTATGACCTACAAGAACCTCTTCACCTCACGATATTGTTCTTCATTTGACCTACAAGAACCTCTTCACCTCACGATTTTGTTCTTCTTTTGACCTACAAGAAAGTCTTCACCTCACGATTTTGTTCTTCTTTTGATCTACAAGAAAGTCTTCACCTCACGATTTTGTTCTTCTTTTGACCTACAAGAACCTCTTCACCTCACAATTTTGTTCTTCTTTTGATCTACAAGAATCTCTTCACCTCACGATTTTGTTCTTCTTTTGATCTACAAGAAACTCTTCACCTCACGATATTGTTCTACTTTTGACCTACAAGAAACTCTTCACCTCATGATTCTGTTCTTCTTTTGTTAATTCATTACTCCAGATTCGACATATAGTATTAAGTTGGTCAAAAAGGTGAACAAATAGGTAGTACCAAGCCCTCACCGATGTAAGAACCCATGAGCCAATTTGCCCTAATGTCATTTGTATGATATAAATGGTGCAAACTTGCGCCAGTGCTGAAACTGTGTAAACAGATATTTGCAGCAAAATAGTGAGGATGTTGTTAAAATATGTATTTTATAACATAGAGATTCTTTTAAAAATTATGAAAATCGTTTTTATTGAGTATTTAAAAACATAACATGTGTAAAAAGGTGAATTTGTGTGTTTATTTTAATTATTCTTGTTAAATCAATATTAATAGAAAGTAATAGATCTGTTCAATAACAAGCCAATAAATCTCTCTTAATTGAATTCAATCGAAATATAGTTTTAAAATAAATATGTCATATGTCGTAAACCCGGGTAAGCCAACAATTGAGTTGGAAGGTGTACCGAGTGGGAAGTCCGCACGGGACAGTAAGGACAAAGTTTGGGATCAAAAGGCGCTCTCCCAGTACGTCTCAAGTGGCACCAGAACCAGGGGAAAGTTGAGGATTAACTGAGGAAAGCTCGGCATCCAGCCTGAAGCCGTAGGGGCAGAGAGGAGCCAAAACGGCGGTCACGAGGGCCGCCGTGAGATGACAACGGACCTAGTACTGAGCGGGCCTGTCAGAAATATCAACTGTAAACTAACTGTAGACCGCCGGTCTAACATCCCTTTTCCTTCCCTCTGCCCGGATTCCCGGGGATTGATTCTCATTGGTCAGTGACTTTTGTGGGTCATCCTCCCCTCCCCTGGGGTGGCAAACTGGTGTCACTTTGAGACAACTGGAAAAGACGTCATACTTTATTACTTACATAATGCAGATTGTGATATTTCAGAGCAATTGAGTGGTTAAATATAATCAATAGTGTTACAATTTATATGGTTTATACTAATTCAACTATGACCTGTCCTATGGTACAAACATAATAAAGATTTAAGTTATATTAATAAAGTTATAATTAATTACATGAAATATGTGGTGAAGGCTGATAGGGACAGAGTTAATGGGTATTAATATGGTACAAGCTTAAATAAGGACTAATAACTCATATAGCTTTGTTTAAATTACGATATATATTTATTTTGAATTTTAATTTTTGAAATGATATGTTTTTAATGCTTTATTTAATTTAATTTTTTTTAAACATTAAAATTCTGATAAATTTCTGATTTTTATTTTTATATTTATAACTTTTTGTACACTTATTAAAATAAAAACATTAGGCTTTTCCAAGGAAAGGTTTCTTTTTTATTAAAAATAAATGAAAAATAAAAAATAAACTTTTCCATGGAGGCCTTATGTTTTCATTTTAATATTGATTTAAGGGATTATTTTATCGAATTACTGTGCACTTGTTTGACTATTTTTTTTTTAAATTAAAAAAGCATATATTGAATCAAAAAATCATTTATTTTACCAATATTTCAGTTGGCTGAACGCCAACCTTTATCAAGGTGTTATAACATATTTAATGTGTGACAATTGTTTGACTATATAAATAGATTTCTTGTCCATTTTTCCCTTCCAGGCTGTTTGTATAATCGTACACCTGAACAGCACCAAACTACATGCTGTGAGGGCAGTCCTCTATCTACAGCTTATCATCTCCTGGAACACATAATCTATTTTTTATCTTGCTCTAATTTTAAAATATTTATTGTGTCTTTTTTTGTCATGTGAAAGAGAGTAAGTATATCTCACAAATGATTCTTTCTGTTTCCCTCTACTTCATTGTTACTATATATTATAGTGAAAAGAGATGGCAATTGTCACGACAAAGAGGACCTATTGTCTCAATTAATCAAGCTATGTAACCTTACAATCTCAAGTTCAAAATAACTTTATTAGGTATACTACTCAAAAAGAGGAACCTACAGCTTATCATATTTACAGTAAATAATACAAACACGCCATCTATATATAACGAATGAAGACGTTAAGACTTGAACGTTTCTTTTAACAAATAAATCAAACTTCAGTGCAGCATATAAAAGTAGAATGATCCAATAAAGTATTAGAGCTCTAAATAAGCGGTCTGATAGATTAAATTTGCGAAACCGCTGGGAGGGTTCACCCCTGATGAGCTAAGCCCTCCCAATATATGTTTTTCATCGCAGTAAGGACAGTAGAAGTTTGATATATTTGTGAAAAGAAACATTTGCGTCTTAATGTCCTTATTAGTAAATAATATGTACAGGTTCTTTGAAATCGTAGTATATTCACATATTTATAATGTTAGAGCCTTGTGGTGCGGGATCTTAGGTTTGGGAAAGATGTTCTCTCTTCTAAAATGGTCTGTTTTCCTCATTTATTTGTTTTGGCCATCTTGTTTTTCCTCTCTATTTTTCAATTTGTCTTATTGTTTCAGGAGATAGAGCCGATGTTTTGGTTTGGGGTTTCTTTTCTTCGTTTCTTCAAACTTCTTTGAAGGTTGTATTTTCGAGCTTTTCTGATTTTTCGTAGAAGTTGAAGTAGAAAATATTACGAAATCGTTTATATTTTCTTTTTTATGATACTTTTTAATATGTATGTGATACTGTTCCTGACAAAAATAACCATGTGATTCCTATTATTTTCTCGATCATCTATTTTCAAGGCTTTTAAATTGTTTTAATGTTTTCTTCTTCGCAGTTATGAATACTGGGTTGCCATAGGTAAATGGATCGATCTTATAATTAATGATGTGTAGATTATGTTTGCTTGCAGTGTAGAGATAGCTTGTTTTAGAGTTTCCTAACGAAGTGCTAACTTGTTCTGTGCTGCCCTGCGAGATTTATCCAGTTCTGGACGTGTTTTTGATCGAAGTTGACGGCCAGGTAGAGGACGCTCTGTCCTTCCATTTTATTGTTTCGTCAGAAAAACTTTTATGATCTGTGGATCAATATAATTTTATTCTCCTTAACACTAAACAGAGATAAACAAATTTTTATTTTGATTGCAGCTAATTAATATATAGGTACGCACTTGAATCCCCCAACTAACAAATTCGTAGGTCCTTATACCATAGTAACATAACCTTCTTTGAAAATTTCCTGATTTTGTATAAATTTGGAAAAATGTGATTCTTTATACCCAACCACCATTCGATGAAAATAAACTCATTAATTTTTTTCAAAAATGGGGTTTGTCCCAATTTGAATTTTTTTACTTTGAAAGGTTTTTTTTTTTTTCATCTTTAGAAAAATTTATTAAAACCTGAATGTGATACTTGTTATATTTGTAACTTTCTGTGAACTTGTTTGTGAATAGTTTTCACTTCTATTTTCCTTCCAGGCAGTTTGTATAATAGTACATATAAACAGCACCAAACCACCTGCCGTGTTTTTTTATCTGCAACTTATCACCTCCTGGAACGTAACTTTTTTTTTATCATGTTCTAATTTTAAAATAGCCCTTAATACTCGTCTATTCCATTCCTTTCGCAAGCAACACTTTTCAGAGCATTGGCGAAAAGTTGTGCAACAAGACTGTTGCATATATAACTATTTATATATATACAGTTAAACCTTTCTATAGCGCCCCCTCTAAATAGCGCCCGATTTTAAATACGTAGTACGATGCGATTTACATTAAAAGTGACCTGTCTATAGCACCCCCTCTCTATAGCACCCTATTTTGGTGAGTCCCAAAAGGGGGCGCTATAGACAGGTTTAACTGTATATTGTCTTTTTTTCTCTTTTTTTTCATATATATATTTATTTATGAAAAAAATAATAAAAAGTTCGTATGAACGTGGTCAGGGTATGCCTTTTTGATTTTAATATATTTATATATACAGGGTGCTGCAAATATTTGAGAACACACAATATAGGTGCCACACTTTTCTGTGTGTTATAGTAACATAGTTTTTTCTGTTGTAGGTAAACATGGCAGAACTTATTCTTACTAAAGAAATGAAGAGGCATACAGTTATTGTCTCCTCGACTGCAGGACATACTGATTCAGAAACTGCTGCATTCTTGAAATTTTTGTTTTCAAAGTTCGGAGAGAATTGGGAGCTGCGAAGGGTGAGGTAGCGGAAGTTTCTCAAAGGAAACGACATTGTCGACGTACTGAAAGTATCAGAACGCCAGACTTTATGAGCTGTGTCCAAGCTGCCTTCAATGAGGTCCATGGAAAGTCGATGAGGGCCCTGTGAAGTCGATGAGGGCACTCGCCAGAGAGCTGCAGGTTGATGAGGCTACCATCGACATGTGGTTCACGAGGACCTCCGTTACAAATCATACGTGATGCGGAGAGGACAGTTCATGTCCGAAAGAACCAAGGTGAACCGTTTGACCAGAGCTAAGAGCCTTCTGAACAATCTCAAACATCCCGAGGAGCCAGGAATGATCTGGTTTTTCTCAGACGAGAAGAACTTTGTTCAGGACCAGAAGGTGAACCACAAAAATGATCAGTAGCTATGTAGGTTCCTACGGTCATGCATATCAAAAATCAAGCATCGTTGATGGTTTCTTGGTGTTGTTAGTAGTGAAGGTGATGTGATGCCTTCAAATATTTTTACTCCAGGTGCCAGAGTCATCACCGAGGTGTTAACCACAGTTGTCATGCCTTGGATCGCTACTGTAGCACGTGAGAGGCCATATGTTTTTCAACAAGATTCAGCACCATCTCATACAGCCAGAACAACCAAAGAATGGATGGCCGAGAATCTTCACCAGATGGCCCCCAGATCACCAGATGTCAACCCGCTGGACTATTACGTGTGGGGCGTAGTTGAGAGAAAATCCAATAGTCATTCCCACATTTCGCCTTTTCGACTTCAATTTTTGGTTGATCCTATTTTAAAAATTGGGCTAAATCCTTTCCTTCAAATATTGAATGAAATTTGAATATCACAGTGGTAAGACCATCAAGTTTGGTATATTCAATCGCACCGTATTCATCATTTTATTTATTCATTATTTTTTTAATTCTACTTTATGGCACAGCGAGAAGGTGCTACTGGGGGCAAAACCTTTGATGTGGTTTTATGATTAAAACAATTTTAAAATATCAAAATTTATACTTCATATTCTTTCTTATGACTGGGTGAAGTAGAATACGTCTGCCTTTGTCATTAAGACTGGGAGCACTACTCAGTAGCAGGCCGACTTAGCTCCAATATGAAATGGCCGCCTGTGAAATTAGGAACAGACGCCCTGTGAAGCTACTCCTAACATGGAGTACAGACTCATCCTGTATCCCTGGATCAGGAGCCTTTACAGGGTACTATCAGCCGGGCCAGCTGAACCTAGGTTTCTAAGCGAGCTTGTTACTGCTCTCCTTCCTCCTTTTTCACCCGGGCTTGGGACCGGCAGAGAGGCGGAGAGAAAGAGTTACCTTTTACAAGAGAAGGAGTCGCCAGATATCATTTCGAAGAATAAATCAAAGCTAACGGGTTACATTTACTTTCTAATTATTACCAATAGAAATATTTTCTCGTTCTGGCGTTGGTCTTTACACATTTTTTACATAACAAGATTGAGAAGGACTCCAATAATCCATCACACATTTCGTCTTTTCGACTTTATTTTTTGGTTGATCCTATTTTAAAAATTGGGCGCGCTAAATCCTTTCTTTTAAACATTGAAAGGATTCTAAATATTCAAGTGGTATGACCATTAAGTTTCGGTATATGTAGCAGCAGGCTCCGGCGTCTCGAGGCTTTGGCAGATCGTCTCGAAGCTCTGGCCACGGCCCTCCAGCCCGAGGTGCCTCAGCCTCCACCCAGGGAGAAGCCACTGCCGTTCTTCGTGAGATACGAATGCGCAGCGGTGTTGCTGCTACAGCTGGTGACTGTAGCCGCGCTGGTGAATCTGGACAGCGGAGGGGCCAGGGCTTCCAAGTACTACGTCACTCTCGTGAGTAGAGTTACATCATTTCCGTGAGCACATCTCTCTACCCTCCCTGTTCTTTTATACACATTATCCTGAACATATTATATATAGGACGTATTTTTAAGGCTAATTTTATTCTAAAATATATATGTGGTGGTTATTGCGTGATCTGTGTTGGTGTGGCTTGTGGAAAGGCCGCTGATAGAATTATAATTTAAATTAATTTATTTAAAGCCAGAAATATATAAAGAGAAAAGAAGTAACGGTTGAAGTAACGGCCGTTGGGAGCAGGCCTTGTTGTTATGAGGCCAGTGGCCAGCAAAAGTCCCTGATGACGTCCCGCGCGCATGCGTAGTCAGGTCGTCACACTACTGCCCTTTTTTGTTGTGAAGCTTTGTCCCAGTTCGCGCTCACTGAAGCAAAGTGTGGTCGCCACATAGATATGATTAATTTTTTTATTAAAATAAAGGTTCTTCCCTGATTTATAATATTATAATATAAATAAAGCTTCCAGGGTTAAGTTTCTTGTTCAACTTTTTTTATTTTCAAGCTTTCGGACTTGTCAGTCCTTCAAAAGGAGCATCACGATAATAAATTGATGATATATACTATTTTATATACAAATTATTATTAACCTGTTTTAAATATTAATGATATTGAAAGGGGGAGAAAATATATCACATTCTTTTTTATTCTCCTACAGCTCTCTCTCTCTCTCTCTCTCTCTCTTTTTTATCCTGAAGGAATAAAAAATCTTCTTCTTGTTCCAAAATCACTTTATTAGGTACCACTCAAAAAAGAGCAACCTAGTTTATGATAATTGCAACAATGAATAATATATGAAGGTTATTCACATATTAAACAAAATGTTAACACGTGATTCGATCCCAGTTCATGACTGTCGGGAATCGAAGGTGTTACCTACTCGTCCACCGACTCTTCTATGTTGGATAAAAATCGGTTCAATCGGTTTAAAATCACATTCACATTAATAGGTACCGCTCAGCAAGAGCAAATTAGTTCATGATAATTGAAACAGTGAATAATATGTGAAGGTTATTCACATATTAAACAAAATTTTAACACCGAGATTCAATCCCGGTTCATGACTGTCGGGAATCGAGGGTGTTATCCACTCGTTCACCGACTCTTCTATGTTGAATGAAAATCTGGTTCAAATCACATAAATAGATACCGCTCAGCAAGAGCAACCTAGTTCATGATAATTGAAACAATGATTAATATGTGAAGGTTATTAATTAAACAAATTTTAACGCGGGATTCAATCCCGGTTCATGACTGTCGGGAATCGAGCGTGTTACCCTCTCATCCACCGACTTATTGTCGGGAATCGAGCGTGCTACCCTCTCATCCACCGACTTGGATAAAAATCTGGTTCAAATCACATTAATAGGTACCGCTCAGCAAGAGCAACCTAGTTCATGATAATTGAAACAGTGAATAATATGTAAAGGTTATTCACATATTAAACAAATTTTAGCGCGGGTTCAATCCCAGTTCATGACTGTCAGGATTCGAGGGTTTTACCCACTCGTTCACCGACTCTTCTATGTTGGATAAAAATCATTCTCAAAGGTTAAAGGTATGTAGGAATAAATTTTAATTAAGTGATGTGTGGAGTCTTACATTGCTTAAAATAAAAAGACGTTATAGATGTTTATTTCGCCTAGAAAGGATTGTAATGATTTTTGATTGCTAGGGTTTTTTTTGTAATGTGTTGAGATATCAATGCTTTTATGAAAATTCGAAATTATTATAGACTCGTATTATTCTTTTAAAAATTAAACAATTTCTACTGCCCTTACAGCAATGGAAAAATTAACGAGAGGACCTGGTTCATCAGTAGTGAACCCTTCCAGCTGTTTCGCCAGTTTAATCTACTTTCACCACTGATGAGCCAGGCCCTCCCATTACATTTTCCATTGCAGTAAGGGCAGTAGAAATTGTTTTATTTTTAAAAAAATCATACTCGTCTATAATAATTTAGAATTTTCATAACAGAGGGCGAGCTATTGCTTCATAATGAATGCTTTTGTTTGTGGTGTGTCATGTTATTTTTCGACACATCATATAATTGTATTTGTTTGAAGTAAAAGTTTGAAAAGTGTTTAATTGATAGGTTAAAGTGTAATGGACAAAATGGGTTAGTGTTACTCTCTGATGTATCAGAAAAGTGGTTAGGTGATTGCACTTGGCTGATGTCTACAGACAATTAAAAATGGTTTATTGATATCTAGTTAACGGTCAAGAGAGAGTTTACAGAATTTAAAATAGTAGAGAAAATATATACACCAGACGAGGCCTTCTCAGAAGGTACGTCTGGATCCTATCAGGAGCTTAGAATCGTCTTGAGTTCAGACAGGCGAGTTATGGAATCCGTGTCCTCAGCGATGACTGTGTTGAGGAACTTGACAATCTTGTGTTTAGGTAAGGTATCCGTGAGGAAACTCTCCCTAAGATGGGGGTACAGAGATAGATGTCTACAGAGTGGTACTTCGATATAAAAATGTGAAGGCGTTAACAAAGTGGTTACATTCACCTATTTTTGTGAAGGCGACAACAAAAGGGTATTGTTTGGCAAGAGATAAATTTCCAGTTCCTAGAACGTGTACCGATGAGTCGCCATGAAATATATGGAAGTTATCTTTGACATATTGACCCGTGGCACGTCTTGTAGGTGAATCAGTTTTAGGAAGTTTTTTTATAAAACAGTAGACATTTTGTTTTAGTGCAGCACCATATATTGACACAAATATAAATAGTAATAATAATATAATTTTAATAATGTGAAAAAATAGTACAAATATGATATTGTACTGGGATAAGGTGCATAAATTATAAAAAAGACATCTCCTTATTGTGCAAATGAAAGTTGCTGATGGCTTGCGCCATCTATCGGAATAAATATAAACCAATCGTTGATTTTTAATTATTCCAGAATTGGCCAAATACCCATTCTTGATTAATAAAAAAAAGCTAACCACGGACGCGTTTCGGGCTGTTGGCCCTTAACTACCTTTTTCATGATTTTTCAGGATGCCTGAATGACCAATTTTTTTGGTCGTTGAGGTACAGCTTGTACCACGCTGATTGGGGCCAACAGCCCGAAACGCGTCCGTGATTAGCTTTTCTTGATTAATCAAGAATGGGTATTTGGCCAATTCTGGAATAATTAAAAATCAACTTGAATAGTTGATATTTATTCCGATAGATGGCGCAAGCCATCAACAACTTTCAGTTGCATGATAAGGAGATGCCTTTTTTTATAATTTAATAATGTTGTTGATTAGAGTCATTGTAATGTGACATCGTAATATGACACAATAGGAGTCGAGGATTTTAACCACTCATCCATCGACTTCTTAGAATCCCAGCCACACAGAGCGAGGTTCAATTTAATTTTTACTAAATAGATAATCTGTGGCTGAGATTTTCATCCTACCAAATATTAATTTTGTTCTATGAAATTTTTGAACAGATTTTAATCTTGTATTTTCTTCACTGTGTATATGTGTAACATACTTTGTATTTATTTATGTAAATATTTAATTATTCTTTGATTTTTATTTATAATTAGGCAGTCGGCAACACTGAACTTTCTTTTTTGTAATTTTGCATAAGTTTTGTTTTGTTTATATTGTCGCGTAATTTGTTTAGAGTGAAATCAAAGTAATTGTTTATTATTAAATATATATATATTAAAAATAAAAAAGGCATATCCTGACCAGGAGCACATGTGCTTTTCAGAAGGCAGAGCGCCATCTGGTGGAACAGAAATCAACTAAACATTGATTTAGCCTGTTCCCTGATATTTGGCCAACCCAATTTCTTGATAAATCAAGAAAAGCCATCCATTGGGTTGGCCAAATATCAGGGAACAGACTAAATCAATGTTTAGTTGATTTCTGTTTCACCAGATAGCGCTCTGCCTTCTGAAAAGCACCTGTGCTCCTGGTCAGGATATGCATTTTTTATTTTTAATATCAACACCTGACTCTCTTATTATTATTTTTTCTATTGTTTTTTCATATATATATACATTTTTTAATAGTTCGATGTTATGTAAATTCTGTAACTGTGTATATTTTTCTTTTCTTTTATTTTTTAGATTGAAGGTGAGAAAGATATCACTCACTTTTCGAGCCTTAATTTAATAATAAAACCTGCTGAAATAGATCTGTGTACCTCTAATTATTCAATTGCGACAATATATTATGGTTAATCTTATTGTAATTAAATAAAACATTAAAACACAAAGTGACTATCCCTTATTTTTAAATAGGAAACGTTACAATATGTATTTTCTCTATCTAATGTAATATAATTTGATGTCCAGACCGACTCCATAATCACTCTCCTTCAAATTGCCAGCATGCTTCTGGTGTCTATATGTACTGGTAAGTGACCCATTAGAATATATAAGAATGCTTTTTTCAAAATTCAATATTTTTGTAGATATATTTATGATTTTCTTTCTTGGATGAAGAACAATATAGTCGGTGGATGAGAGGGTAACATGCTCGATTCCCGACAGTCATGAACCGGGGTTGAATCCCTCGTTAAAATTTTGTTTAATATGTGAATAACCTTCACATATTATTCACTGTTTCAATTATCATGAACTAGGTTTCTCTTGCTGAGCGGTACCTATTAATGTGATTTTGAAACCGAAACCGATCTTGGATGAAGAAACCAGATATGGTTAATTATTATTTTGTATTTAGCTATTTTATTATTTTCCTTTTAAAGTCCAAATTATAGATTCAAACTCGTTTTTTTCTTTAATTTAGGATATCTAATCTAGTATACTCTTAAATTTTATTTTCTTGTATTTTTTTTTTCTTGTATCTGTTTTTTTTTGTTTGTTTATATTTATGACCAGCTCCTTACTGCGGTAACTGAGAGAAGTTATAAATTGGGGAAGAGATGGGTGGAATCCAGCTGCGGGAGGATTTTATAGATAAAATTGCGGAACCATTCATATGGTTTTTCAAAAAATTGTTCCTATATATATGTGATAATCTGTATATAGCAATATGTAACCCCACCACAATCTATGTAATGTATCGTCAAAAGATTTAATAAAAGTTAGGCTTCGCGAAAAGGGAATAACAATTAACAGGATTGCATCATCCAGGATGTAAAGGTCACTGCCCAGGACCCATAAAACTAAAGTTCAAAGACCTTCTTCTTCCTGGAAGATTGCAATCATGGCGACAATGGAGGTTCTAAGCCAATCACAGTTAAGCATGACAAATCAACAACCAATCACCTTTAAGCATGACCAACTAGTAGCGAATCAGAAGCAAACACGTAGAATGATCTCCAACAATGAGAAGCCGAGAGAGTTAATGACGATTATCTCGGGCAAGAAGTTAGAAGAAGGTAGGTGACCGGGTTAGAAGCAAGGTGTGTTCAACTTAGGCTCCAACCAAGGTAGTGTCCGCTCCATCATGTGAAAGGCAAAGTACCTCTTCCAGCCGCATCACTCTCTCCCTTTCGCAAAGTCCATGTTCTATCCCATCCAGGTGTGCTCGTATTTCCCCTGTGGAAACCCACCATTCGACCAAGACTGCGCCATCAATCACCAATTCAACATAATCCGGCATAGGATTCACCACAATTCACCAATTTCACAGTAAGTCTATAAGAATCAACAGGATCCCATAGTAAGTTCGACAACTCAACCCGAATATTACACATATATAGTAGAACCTCCCTGTAGAGGACACCTGGCTCTGCTTTTGCAGGCCGAATCTCTTTTCTGTAAAGGACAAAACCTAATTACAGAGCCAAAGTGTCTTTTAGGGAGAGGTGTCTTCTTACCGGAGAATTGCTAAATAGTAAAAATGGTAATTTTACAAATAAAAACTTTCCTTTGTGGAGAATTTTCCGCTAGCGGGGTGTCTGCTAAAGGGAGTTCTACTGTATTCCAATTTGAAACCAAATGTATGATAGTTAGCTGATCTCTGTTCCAGCCATCCTCTCCCGGAAATTGCTCCGTAAGACCGCCACGCCCATGTTCATGGCCCAGACATATCTATCCACCGTGCTGGTCTTCTCTGGTCTCTACTTCGTCATCTTCCGTTTTCTGGTTTGTTGCCCACCTACTGGTCTTAGATTGATAACAGAGAGGATAGCTACTCATATTTCGGAATAAAATATATTTTACATAGCATTGGAAATTGCATAAGATATTTTAAATACTTGATCAAACACTCCGCAAAAAGTTTCTTTCAAAAATTTATTATAAGGTCCCAAAAGTTTGCTTTCTTAAAACGTTTTTATTATTACTTGGTGAATAATATTATTACGTCGAATACATAATAATACATAATACAATTACTTTATACATAATACAAAAAACATTATATGGTGAATAATATTGGTATTTCAATTTTTTTAGAAAGTATTTACGAACTTCTGGGACAACCTTGTATCATTGACAAGTTTTCGAGTTAAAAAAAATCTTTCACAGGCGTTTTTTTTTTTAAGTAAAGTCGTGGGTAAAGTCTGTTTACAAATATCTATTTTGAAATGTTTATACTTGGAATAAACGCCTGTGGAAGAGTTCTTTGTGATTATAATAAATATATAGATGGAAATTTTGCCGGGAGGATATTGATTTAAAGAGGCAAAGGTCGCCTCTCCCGTCTAAATAGACGTCAAAATGTCTTTTGTGGAGAGGTGTCCGCTAGAGGGGTGTCCGCTTATAGTTGGCGTCTAGTTTTGACGTCTATTTTGCGGGAAAGGCCACCTTTGTCTCTTTGGTATAATATATATAGTACTCGTAGTTAACCTTTCACTCAGGTAAAAACCAAGCGAAAAGGCTAGGTACTCACGCTAGTATAGAATAATTCTGAATGCAGAGAGTTCAAGACTGTGATAGAAGTATGTTTGGTGACAGCCTGACAGCTGGGAGATCCAGGGACAGGACGACATGAAGTCTAGCCCTGTTATCATCCAGTACATCAGACTGGTGTATCTCTCCACGTCAGCTGCAACTCTCTGTGGTATGATGGCTTTGATCATTTCTTCTAAATTCTACTACTTCTTTTTCCATTATTTTTCTCGTTTATAATCAATAAATTCAATGCAATTCATGTGTTTCTATCTATATAATTAAAATATCAAAATATTTTAAAATCCCTCTCTCTCTTAATTTTTTAATTATTCAATTATTTTGTATTTAACCTTATATAATCTTATATATGAACATTGAAATAAGGTAGTTTCAATATCAATCTCTCTCTCTTTCTAACTAAAAATTCACTATAAATATAAAACTATTTCAGCTACCCTCATTGATCAATTAGATTTATATGAGTGAAAATAAAAGCACGGCGGAGGATTATTATATATTGACAAAAAAGTTGTAAATCATTATTGGAACTTTAAAACTTACTAATCAGTTGTTTAAAATTAAATCACGTCAAGATGGAAATTCATGATTTCCCCTCCGCTTTTTTTTTACTCTTAAAATTTAAATTAGTTAATGGTGGTTACTGAAATATTTTCTCTTTTTTGTGTATATATATGATAAAATAATTTGTTGAAAGTTATAAATTTAGGAACATTTCTAGTTTATTGATCATTATTGTGCGGTTAATTTACATCTTTCTGTATATGTATATGTCATAATTTGTATATAATTGTATGCACCCCCGACCCACTATGCATGTACAATGTATGATTTTCAAAGATTTAATAAAGAATAAGGTAACTGGAGGAAAGAAAGTAGCAACAAGACATAGGAAGCAGGCAGTAAAGCGGGCACAAGTATAAATAACTTGTACAGTCAATACTTCCTGACAGAGGCCGGACGTATCTGGTGACCGCAAAAGTTATAAAAGTAGAGAGACGCCCAATATTTCCGGACAGGACCGGACGTATTTGATAACCGCGGAAGTAAATAGAGTCGAACTAACACCCGATACTTCCTGACCAGGCCGGGCGTATCTTCCACCAAAGAAAGCCGCCGGTCCAATTAGGAAGCAATAACTAAGTAGGTCAACCAATAGAAAAACGGGCACGTTCCATCCTTCGACCAATGGGAAGGAAGACAACTCGTGGTGTTAAATCGAGAAGCAAGAATTGTCAGTAGTGCTTTGGCTCCCAAGGAGGTGACATCGGCTCTGGACCTCTCTCCCTCTGCTCATCCCGTAGCTAAGTACAATCACCACCATGTGATCAGATAATTAACAATCAAAACCCGCTCCGCTCTTCTCAAGCTTTCCTTCCTCCAACCCAGTTGCCTTTTATTTTCAAACCCCATCACGTGTCCTGATTATTCCTAACTGTATGCTTCAACTTCCACTCAAACGACTGCGTTTCAACCAATCCTCACCATTCAAATCGAACAACAAGAAATTCCGCAACGATATTGTCACAGAACGGTTAAGTCGACAGGATAAAGATATTATGGAGCTTAATCAGGATCAAGATGGAAATTAGCCCAGACGCCAGCAAATCAAACGGCAATGACAAACCCAGAGGAAAGAAGCAGGCAAGAAGAGAGGCGACCAGGCGCCTTCTAGCGGCCATCATATGGCAGATGACCGTGGCCCTCCGACGAGTCAACGCCCCGCAAGGTGAGACGGAATTCCGGAGCGCCATTCCCCGGGGAGGACGACGGACACAACCCCCGCCAACCCCAGGCGAGTGTCACCAAGGCCGGACACCGACCACCGAGGAGTCATCCACCGCCATGCCGTACACCGGCCCCGAAACCAATCCGCGCGACCCGGGACAGCACAAACGATCCCAAAACGATATTCCAGTACCGGACTTCACTTCAATTTCGCGGACGGTGCGAGCAGTCCCGAGCCACAAGCCAATCATCCCAAACCAAGACGTCCCAGAGGAGACCTGTTGAACTGAGGTAGGCACCCACCCTATGGCGTCAAGAAATTGACTTTGGACTCCTATCTAACCTACATACCCCTTTAATCATATATCTAACCTTGTACTCAATGAATGCACGCACGGGCTAGGCCAAACCTGTCCGAAAGGACTTGCACTGCAATCAAACTTGTCACACAGGACAACCCTTGCCTGCATTCATTGACCCCACCACCATGTTTATCACTCAACCCAATTACCAGTACTATATGTCCTCAAATACAAGCCACAACGGCTTCAACCATCACCATGCCAAAAAAAAAAAACGTGTCAGTACAGCTCACACACTTACCACACAAAATCCATACATGACCATACGTCGCCACGCCATAACCACGCAAATGTACCTCACAACAATCCCACAAACGTATTTAGCAACAATCACGACATTCGCAACAACAATACACCGACAACATCCATCCAAAGGACGGTTTTTACGCTAACAAACACGCACAACCCGCCCAACAAACGCAACACGCACGCCAAAAGACGACAACAATCAACAAACGCATGCACAGTCGTTAGTAACAATCATCTCGTCTACCCAAAACACTAAAAAAATGTTCACATTAAAAGGTGCCATATACACTAACAATAGAAATTTCGATATATGTTCGTATAACCAGCACCCATGACTTTAATAAATTTGTTGTTCATAGTGAGAACAGGTTAGATTTTGTACAAACAAGGACTTCGCGTGACACCTTTCCATTCACAATTTTTTTTTTCGATTCGTGTCACAGGTCACCCCACAAAACTTTTCATTTCAGGCCACAGACGCCTTTCACCACGCCTGTGACACGTCTCCACTCAAAACGTGTTCACGTCGTAAGCCTCATTTTCACTCAATTCCACTCTAATATCACTGAATAGCATTTTTTACTAAAGTCACAACGACCATTCGATTTAATAAATGGATACAACGTCCGGATTTTCAAAATACAAATAATGCCGAAATTACACCACTCATCTTTTCACAATGTTATTGGCAGAACATAACACACGACAATACAAAAACAGGTAAAAACCTGTCCCACCTGCCGATTCTCTAGAAGTATCGACGAAATCCAACCCACACTACGTAAAACACCGACCCAACCCACAAATAAAACAATTCGTACACAAAATATGCCGCACACAAAATCAATTAGGCGGACAGGAAACGTAGTTTCCCCCCACTTCCGGATCCAATTACTTGCAAACAAGGGAGGGTAATTTTTAGATCGGTCACCGCTTCCCCGCACAGATTCCTCTCTCTATGCCACCAATCTTGGATTCCAGTTCGAGTCTGCGTATCGATTTTTACCATACAATTCCGCACGCACAAGACGTCACACACACAAACATTCTAAATGAGTTCACATCCCTATTATCAGTAATCATAATTACTTTACAGACTTCTAACATTTTTCACAACACACACAAAGACAAAAAATTTATAGGGCATAATTGAGCAATTAAAAAATTTATAGGGCATAATTGAGCAATTAAAAAATTTATAGGGCATGTAGATACAAAAGGGTTCAAACCAATACACCTTATTTTTCATATTAATCATTTTCATTATTTTCTCTCAATTAAAAATGTAAATATTTAATCAATTTATCAATTTATTCAACTTATTATCACTTTTAATCATTAATTATCATTTTTTTACCAATTAGTTTATATTATCATTTTTATTTATCAATTATCATTCTATTTACCACTTAGCTTATATTGCCATAACTTCAATTATCAACGAAAATTCATTGATTTTCGGTTAAACTAAAAACATTAAATCATCCTTTATTGTTGAAACCTTTTTATTTTTCATTTTTCTTTTTTTTTAACCAAGCACTCAACTTTGATTTCGCTCAACCACTTTTATTTTTTATTTGATTTCAAAATACCTTATGAAATTTTATTTTTATTTTTATTTTTTGATTTCTCTAAAGCCCTAATAGAACTCCCTCGATTTCCATTCCCAATTTCGAGTAGAGTATAGTTAGGCATTTTTCCTTTTTCTCACCATGCACCAAACATTCACTTTGATTTCTTCCAACCTTTATTTTTATTTTTTGATTTCTCAAAAGACCTAATAAAAATCCCTCGATTTCCATTCCCAATTTCGAGTAAAATATAATTAGGCATTTCTTTTTTACCATACAACAAACACTTTTCTTTTTTCACCATGCAACAAAGCATTTATTTTTTTTCTCACCATGCAACCAAGCATTTATTTTGATTTCTTCCAACTTTTCATTTTTATTTTTTGATTTCCCAAAAGCCCTAATAGAACTCCCTCGTTTTATTTCCAATTTCGAGTAGAAATTAGTTAGGCGCATTTTCTTTTCTTTTTAATCCACTATGTACCATAGCATTCATTTTGATTTCTTACAATTAAAAAATTTTTTGATTTCTATTAATTATACTCAACCTATATCATCAACACCATTCTATTTTACTTCTTATATCGCCACCAATGCTTGTATATAGACTCTCAATACCCACAACTAATTTTCCCACAAAATTATTTTTTACTTTACAGAATTCTCTCAGGCTAATCCCTTCTTGAATTCTTCACATGTAGGGGGCGCATCTGTCATAATTTGTATATAATTGTATGCACCCCCGACCCACTATGCATGTACAATGTATGATTTTCAAAGATTTAATAAAGAATAAGGTAACTGGAGGAAAGAAAGTAGCAACAAGACATAGGAAGCAGGCAGTAAAGCGGGCACAAGTATAAATAACTTGTACAGTCAATACTTCCTGACAGAGGCCGGACGTATCTGGTGACCGCAAAAGTTATAAAAGTAGAGAGACGCCCAATATTTCCGGACAGGACCGGACGTATTTGATAACCGCGGAAGTAAATAGAGTCGAACTAACACCCGATACTTCCTGACCAGGCCGGGCGTATCTTCCACCAAAGAAAGCCGCCGGTCCAATTAGGAAGCAATAACTAAGTAGGTCAACCAATAGAAAAACGGGCACGTTCCATCCTTCGACCAATGGGAAGGAAGACAACTCGTGGTGTTAAATCGAGAAGCAAGAATTGTCAGTAGTGCTTTGGCTCCCAAGGAGGTGACATCGGCTCTGGACCTCTCTCCCTCTGCTCATCCCGTAGCTAAGTACAATCACCACCATGTGATCAGATAATTAACAATCAAAACCCGCTCCGCTCTTCTCAAGCTTTCCTTCCTCCAACCCAGTTGCCTTTTATTTTCAAACCCCATCACGTGTCCTGATTATTCCTAACTGTATGCTTCAACTTCCACTCAAACGACTGCGTTTCAACCAATCCTCACCATTCAAATCGAACAACAAGAAATTCCGCAACGATATTGTCACATATATATAATATTATTCGTATTTGGGGTGATTGGTTGTTTGGATTGGACCCTTTTTGGTTTGTTGATTGTTGTAAGGTCCTGTTAACTTACTGTATGGCGCAGTCGTCTGATCGAGGGGGTAGGTTTGTCACAGGGGAAATAATGAGAAGGAACACTGGATGGGATTGAAAGAGGACCTAGCGATTAAGGGAGAGAAGGTTTTGAGAGACTAATGGGGCACTTTGACTATGATATGCTCGGAGAGATTGAAGTTACCTGGGTGAGAAGGGGTTAAGCACGTCCTGCTTCTTGTGATGTCGAGCTCCCAACTGACTAACTTGAGTCCGAGATTTACCTCGTTAACTCTCTATTGCTCTCATTGGTTGAATCGTCTACGTGGTGACTGTGGATTGGATGTTAGCTATTCATACTCAACTCTGATTGGATATTGGTGCCTTCATTGTCTTTGTAATGATTACCATCCTCCAGGAAGAAGAAGGTCCTCGAACCTAGTTTTATGGTTCCTGGGTAATAACCTTTACTTCCTGGATAATGAAATCCTGGTTGTTCTCTCCAGTTCGCTAGGCCTAACCTTTATTAAAACCTTTTGGGTCATACATTGCATATATATTGTGGTGGGGTTACATCTTGTTATATACAAATTATGACATATACATATAGAAATAATACCCTTCCCACGTGGGGACTTATCAGTACACGTACTTGGAACTGCCAATCTGTCTCTCTTGGCAAACAAAGCCTTTTTTATTTTTCGCTCCCACCAAAACAAGACACTTACAAATCAAATCATCGTGAAATTAACATAATCAAACATTGGAAAGCACACAAAGACGCCACTCTTATGAGACTCATATCGAGAGTAATACTAACTTACATTGTTCACACATCATACTTTAACCATATGATGTGCCGAAATTTATCTGACCAAATCATAGCTCTACGACCCTATATCGTCTCATTACATGATCAACTTGAGAAACAATCACCTATCAATCAAATGCTTCACCACGCAATAACAGTACCATATCTGTCACTATACTCCAGTCCTATAACCTTCATCATAAAACGATACAAAACGAAACGTTTTGGGTTGATTATAGAAACTAAATGAAATAATTGCCCCAGATGTATACACACACTCCATTACTGTTAATAGACACAATTCCCGACAAATGTTCAAAAGCCAGATACTACTCATCCGCAGACATTGATCCAGTCTTACCTCCACTTCTTGCTTTTGTCTCTCTAGAAGGACACTTCCAAATTAAACGTTTGCCGTTTGGACTTAAGACAGCTCCGAAAATTTAGGAATGCGCAATAAACCACTTTATCCAAAAACACAACCTCAATTTCATAGCGCACTACATTATTAATGATGTATTTAATCTTTTTTACGATTCCATAAAAAATATATGCACCATCTTTACCAATTCTTTCACAGACTCTCGGCAATAAAACATCCATATAAATTACTCTAAATGAGAAGTTTTCAAAATCAAAATCGAGTTTCTAAGCTCCGCCATCACCGCAGGTACATACACATCACAAACAAGAAAAAGATTGATGTAATCAACGCAATAAAAAAACCCAAACAATTAAAAGCTTTTACAATTATTTATGAGCGTCATAAAAATGTCTGTTAAAAATTTAATTCAAACTATTTTTATACAATATAATGCGGCCTATGATTCCCATCCTTGAACACTTTTATTTTCCGTTCATCATTACTCTTCACAATTCATGTGCTTTCATACTTCATCCCTAAGGTTAGAAATAGTCGTTATTTCTCCTTAAAATAAATTTCGATTTTTCGTTCAAAAGAAACACACGCGGGATATTTTCAAATGTCGTTCTACAATTAAAACTATGCACGCCTCAGGACACCACTAAATTAACTACTTAAAAAGGACACACAATGGCACTAGAACGGCACAAATGTCAACAGGCATTCACCACTCTCAAAGAGAGCTTAGCATAAATGCTGTCTCACCGTTCGAAGGAGATAAATAGAATCACCGAATGTCGTGGTCCATTTGGATGAGGAAAGCGAAAACTTAAAACGTGGTTGATTCCACACTCGCCTTTTCAGTGATACGCTAACCTATGTACGGTGGATTCTCTGGCCACTGGACATGTGTTGAACCTGGACGCTGTTGGGTTCTGCGCTACCCCCCTGGAGTATAGAAGATCCATCTATACTTCCTTCCTGTAGTGAATCTGTATAAGACCGATGGTCTTAATGAAGCTGCATGTGTATATGTGACTTTATATAGCCTCAAAATCTACATGTGTTTCTTTAGATCGATTAACGATACGGGGCGTCCTTTAGAACAAATTACTTTTGCATAAGCACCTAATATTAGTGTAATATATAATATGTATATATGGTTTTGACCAAGGACTTCGTTGTTGTAGTGTGATGTAATCAATATATAGCGTGAGATATTCATGTTTTTAGTTCTTATGATAATTCTGTAATAATATTATACAAATATATAACAGTAGCATACAATATCTTTTAATAGAAACTATACTACCTAAGATTATTGAATATTAGGTAGAAGAGTATATAACAATTAGCATTCAATTTCACCAAGTAGTTAGTGATCTATGGATACGCTGGTTACATATATGTTATCAAAATTCGAAACTATTTTAAACGCGCAAGATTCTTTTTAAAATTAAACAATTTCTACTGCCCTTACTGCAATGGAAAAATTAAAGGGAGGGCCTGGCTCATCAGTGGTGAACCTTCCCAACGGTTTCGCCAGTTTAATCTACCATACCGCTGCTATATTGCATTTTTGAAACTTAAAACGTTGGGAGGGTTCACCACTGATGAGCCAGGCCCTCCCTTTAATTTTTCCATTGCAGTAAGGGCAGTAGAAATTGTTTAATTTCAAAAAGAATCTTGCGCGTTTAAAATAGTTTCAAATTTTGATAACAGATGGCGCGCTGGTGCATCATATTACATGTATGTTAGGTTAGTTCAATTTCTCTCACGTCTAAAAAATAGAGATTTTGTGTTCGCACCAAATAGGTAAATATGCACGACTTATTTTACATATGCTATAATATGTAAATGTTATGTGATGGTAGGTGCTGCTAACATCCAGCCTCGAGCGTGGTACACCATCATCCTGGTCTGTTTCCAGGTACGTCTCGTACATTGCTTTAAAATAACGTGTTCTTTCCTTTAGGTAATTGGTTCTAAGTATGTTTAAATGGAGAGAAAATAAGTTTCAAATATCTCTTTAAAAGAACGCAAAATGCTGCGCATTTATTTTTATCTATGAGCGTATTGCGCGCATTTGATCAATGAATTTAGACAAAATACCACCAGTTTTAAGAAAATTTATCAAATTATTTATATATTTATACAATTCTCTATGTTTATGGCTCCTTTTATTTCCCTAATATTTTTCCATTTTGTAAATATTGTTGGAGAATTTAAAAATCGATTCATACATGTAGGTCACTTTGGAAGTTTTGTTATGTAAAAAATCGGGTATGTTTGACTGTTGAAAATGACAATGATGATTATGAATACATAAAAAGACTATTTGGATTAAAACTAGGATGAGACAAGAAAGGAATAAAACACAGATAAGACCCCGGAAAGAGAATGCAAAAACTATGATAGGAAGCACAATGAGAGAAGCTATGATCCAGAAAAGTTAGAGGCGGTTTGGATTATCCAGGCACCGGACTCCGCCAGCCATGAGTAGGCGTTCTTTCCCCCTGCTCTGCATGCGGCCTGAATTTCCTTGAAGCAAGCGAGTGGAGATGCGTCCTTACATTCAGCAGCCCTACGCCACCGACAGACAAAGGACGGGCCAGTAGACTTCCCAGAAGTCAGATGGATCGATAACAGGACCCCCAGACGAACCGCGTCAGTCTGGCTTGTAATTTGGCGATAGTGGCGTCGCCGAGCAGGTAGCCGTGCAGATGGTGGAGCAATGCCGCTAGTACCAGCGAGTTGGCCGCTCTCGTTCGCCCGACCAGGGAGAAGCCACGGACGTATGGGGACCATCCTGATATCGCCCTTTCCAGGATGCCCAGCAGGTGATTTTCCTGGCACGAAGTTCCTTGGCCAGATGTAACATCGCACCCCAGAATCGTGATGAAAGATGCGGACCACTAGATGCCCAGCGGAGAGTACGCGCGGCCCCTCTAGGCGCCACGCCACAGTCCATTACTCTTGTAGAAGTTCACGCATACTCCTGAGGTACGCCGGATATCGTCAGAGATGGTGTTGACCTTCTCGAACTGTCAATCCTGCAGTTGTAGATTCCGTTCTTCAGGAGTGTAGGATAGGTGACAGTTGATGACCTGGGTCTCGAGGCTCCAAATGTTAATGTTGGCCATGGCGATCTTGCCTGACCACAGGACGCGATGCCAGAGGATGGTGACTCCCTGCGCTACGACATCCCCTGGGAGTCGACGTTGGCGCGAAGATGGCGCTGTAGCCGAGGCAGAGATCCCGGGCGTTGTTCAGAACTAGTACGTTTGTATATTCCACAAACGCGACATGCCCAAGGAAGCAAAACATCTCCACGGCAATGCCACGCACATTAAGGCATGCCATGTAGAAGTTCATGACGTCACTTGAACCACACCCATGGTGATGGTGATTGCCAGTACAATTCCTTCCCTCTCTAAACCCGCTGCCTCAGCTTCCTTGAATAAGGCGTCCGGGAGCTGCTCAAGGACCTCCTCCTTCGGCTGTTAGACTTTGTATTTTTCCAAGGGTGTGGTCGTGATGGTTCCCCGTCTTGAATGTACTGAAGAGGTTTCTCCTTCTTTTTGTCAGACACCAGAGATAGTGTAGCCAGGACGGGAGCCTTATTTTTGCGCCTTTTCTCCTTTATAGGAAAAGGGAGTTCGGAAGGCTGTGTTGTCTGGGCTGAAACGGCGCACAGTGATGTTTGGATTGAAGGAGCCTGTGCGGTAGCGGGAATTCCACAGGCAGGGGTCTCCAGAGGTTGAGGAAGTCGGGCAGCCGCTGATGTATTCGCGGAAGATTTGGGAAAAGGAAGGTGCGCCGGACCAAGGTTGGAGGTGGACTGCGGGGCTGGATGCTCTTCGAAGTCTCACCTGGGGCATCTAGCTGGTCGATGTCCTTGGTGTTGGAATTTACTGCATTTACCGCCATGTGTGATGTAGGCTGGTGTTCTCCCACTTCCCTAGGAAGCTTGTGAAGATTCACACCTTCATTCATGAAGTTGAAGGCCTTCCTGTTACCTGTGGTCCGAGGAGATCCGTCCCCATGACGACTCAATGGAGCACCGAGCTAGTCCGTTCCAATGAAGCCAACAATGGGGCGGCTGAGATATTCCGTCCCCAAGACGACAACAATGGAGCGTTTGAACTAATCTGTCCCCATGACGGCAACAATGGGGCGGCTGAGCTTATCTGTCCCCATGACGACAACAATGGGGCGTTTGAACTAATCCGTCCCCATGACGGCAACAATGGGGCGGCTGAGATAATCCGTCCCCATGACGACAACAATGGGGTGTTTGAACTAATCCGTCCCCATGACGACAACAATAGGGTGTATGAGCTAATCCGCCCCCATGACGGCAACAATGCGGCGTTTGAGCTAATCCGCCCCCATGACGACAACAATGGGTCGTTTGAGCTAATCCGTCCCCATGACGACAACAATGGGGCGGCTGAGCTAATCCGTCCCCATGACGACAACAATGGGTCGATTGAGCTAATCCGCCCCCATGACGACAACAATGGGGCGGCTGAGCTAATCCGTCACCATGACGACAACAATGGGGTGTTTGAGCTAATCCGTCCCAATGACGACAACAATTGGGCGACTGATCTAATCCGTCCCCATGACGACAACAATGAGGCGCTTGATCTAATCCGTCCCCGTTACGACAACAATGGGGCGACTGATCTAATCCATCTCCATGACGATAACAATAGGGCGACTGATCCAATCCGTGCCCATGACGACAACAATTGGGCGTCTGATCTAATCCGTTCTTATGACGAACAATGGGGCGCCTGATCTAATCCGTCCCTATGACGACAACAATTGGGCGTCTGATCTAATCCTTCCCCATGACGATAACAATTGGGCGACTAATCCAATCCGTCCCTATGACAACAATAGGGCAACTGATCTAATCCGTCCCCATGACGACAACAATTGGGCGACTGATCTAATCCGTCCCTATGACGACAACAATTGGGCGACTGATCTAATCCGTCTCCATGACGATAACAATTGGGCGACTGATCCAATCCGTGCCCATGACGACAACAATTGGGCGTCTGATCTAATCCGTCCCTATGACGACAACAATGGGGCGACTGATCTAATCCGTCCCTATGACGACAACAATGGGGCGACTGATCTAATTCGTCCCCATGACGACAACAATTGGACGTCTGATCTAATCCGTCCCTATGACGACAACAATGGGGCGTCTGATCAAATTCGTCCCCATGATGACAACAATTGGGCGTTTGAGCTAATCCGTCCCCATGACGCAACGATGAGCCGTTCGAGCTAATCCGTCCCCATGATGACAACAATTGGGTGACTGATCTAATCCGTCCCCATGACGCAACGATGAGCCGTTCGAGCTAATCGGCCACTATGACGACAAAAATGGGGGGTTCGAGCTAATTACTTACTTACACAATTACCTAATTACATACTTGCAAAGATATAAATGCGTCTATTATCCTAATCCTAACATCCGAAGTCAGTGGTTGAGTCAATCAGCTGAACATGTTGTCCAACGTGGGCACCTCGTCTGAAAGGATAATAAAGAGCGAGTCTTTCAAAAGTATCGAATTAACAGCACCAATATATATTCTGAAAGGTTGAAGCGGGTCGATACTGTTTTATACCCGAAATATCCGGGTTTCGTGAACAGAAAACTCATTCTTCTACAAGATAACGCCAAGCCACATACCCCTCAAACAACGCAAAATCTCCATTACCTTGAAGCATTTGAGCTGATACCACACCCAGCATAAAGTCTAAACCTTGTACTATTGGGTTATTTCTTGTTCTATGACAATTGACAATTAAACAACTTTATTGACATCTCGTCAATCTTTACACTCAAAGGGAGTTATAAGGTAATAATAATGGTAGGAATGAAGAGAGATATTTACAATCGACGTAGTTCTCTCCGAGGGCACGTCCGGATCAGGAGCTTAAAGCCGCCTTGAATCTAGACAGATCCCTGCCATTTGAGGAGTTCATGTTCGGAACATGTTTGATGATAATGTCGAAGAAGTCGAATTGTTGAGAAGAATCTTGTCTTCAGGCGTGATTAGCCCGAGGAGGTGCTCCGTTTCCTCTTCGTAATAGACCGCGAGTATGATATCCATCCTGACCACATTATTCTTGTTATATATGGAGTGCAGGAATTCTTGTTCTATGGTCAATGTTCCTTCATTGGAAGCACTACAATGATCAGGATGGGTTGCAAACTGAGATGAAGGAGTTCTTCGCTTCAAAGAACTGGTATCGCCGCGGGATCGAAGAACAGTCACAGACGGTTGTCTAAATACGATGCAACATGATACTTCGAATATTAGGTATATTTCGTTGCCAACATGGAATAAAGTAATATAAAGCGCCATCTATGTATAGCAAATAGAACATTAAGACGCGAATGGATCTTTCACACCTAAATCAAATTCTACTGTCCTTACTGTGATGAGAAAAAATATTGGGAGGGCTTGGTTCATCGGTAGTGAACCCTCCCAACGGTTTCGCCAATTTAATCTATTCAATACAATATTAGAACTCTAAAGAAGCGGTCTGGTGGATTAAATTGGTGAAACCACTGGGAGGGTTCACCACTGATAACCCAAGCCCTCTCAATATTTTTTCATCGCAGTAAGGAGAGTATAAGTTTGATTTATGTGTGAAGGAATCATTCGCGTCTTAATGTTTTTATTTGCTATGGAATAAAGTGACCACACAGAATATCGCAAACATTTCGGTTCACTCTCTGTACATAATGAGTTGTAGTATGATGCATTAGCGCGCCATCTGTTATCAAAATTCGAAACTATTATAGACGCATATGATTCTTTTACAAATTAAACAATTTCTACTGCCCTTACTGTAATGAATTAATTTTTCTATTGCAGTAAGGACAGTAGAAATTGTTTAATTTGTAAATGAATCATACACGTCTATAATAGTTTCGAATTTTCATAATGAGTTGTAGTTTAACGCGATTGTCTTTTACTTCTAACGGGACAAGCAATATTGTTTGTGACTGTCTAACTTTGACTGAGAACAATGTGTATTATTTTACACTCTCAACAAAATCTCATCGTCTTTATTTTATTTTATTACCAGTTGCAAACAAGACACGCTATATCCGATCTGGATAATTGCGCGTGAAACTATTTACAATAATTGTAGTAATGTAGGTAACACAGAATTATCAAAATAAACAATTAAGAAAAGAGCATTAAATAAACATATACATTAAACAAATAAGCAACAAAATAATCAGATAGAAGAAACCGCAAGGTAGTTATTTACAATATGTTAAGCAATGATGGAAGTTGACTTAATGAAGTTATCTGTAATAATTAGTATCGTGGAGAGAGAAAGTTGATCAAGTTGAGCTATTTACAATGAGTTATGTTCTAAAGTAACTTATTAATTATTTATATTGATGTAAATCAAGTCGCATAGTTGTGTAGTTCCTCAAGCTGCATGAAGCTGTCTATTTATAATAAAAAGTCTGCAGAACCTATTAAATTTCGTATATCTTTCCCTATTATAAACTATTTGACCCAGGTAGGTTCTTTCCATCTTGCTCTGCTGTCTTAGGTTTGACACCAGTGGGCATGAGTTCAGAATGTATTCGGGGGTTTCTTCTTCCGCTCCACAAGAGCATCTGGGCGATTCTAGTTTTCTAATTCCGAAGAGATATGATTTGAATTTACCATGACCCGTAAAGAATTTAACATTGTTCAATTCGTGAAAAAAAAACATATTATTTTATTAGAAAAATCCAAATATAATAGCGCCAGCTGTTATGAGACTTCGAAACTATTATAGACATGTATGATTCTTTTAAATATTAAACAATAATTTTTGTTTTCCGTATTGTATTTTGTTTTGTACTTATAAAATGAAAGGATTTTTTAAAGCACGAATTTTAAGCACGAATGTTTCTTTTATACATAATACAAACTTCTACTGTCCTTACTGCGATGAAAAAATATATTGGGAGGGCTCTTGGCTCATCAGTGGTGAACCCTCCCAGCTTATGTCCATAGTCTTCTTGAAAACCATTTCTGAGATTCCATCCTTCAGTGCTGCGTACATAAGCAGAATCGTCCAATACAGGATTAGAGCTCTGAGAAGCGGTCTGGTGGATTAAATTGGCGAAACCGCAGGGAGGGTTCACCACTGATGAGCCAAGCCCTCCCAATATATTTTTTCATCGCAGTAAGGACAGTAGAAGTTTGTATTATGTATAAAAGAAACATTCTTGCTTTTAAATCCTTTCATTTTTATATGTATAGATGGCGCGTTATTGATTTGTGTTAATTTGTTTAGTACTTGTTACTAAAATTTAAAACACATTTGACCGTTATGACCTGGGTTCGATTTCCGCATTGGGCACTTTTTTCTGATAAAAAAAAATACTCCAATGGCCCCCGATTCTTGCAAAAGTCCAACCCCACCAGCGAGTGCAAGTAAAAAAACGGGAGTCTGGCACATTTTAAAGTGCAAAGTCGAACTGCTTTTCACATATGTAGACATGTGGTGCACTTACAGTAAAAGCAGTCGCCTTCTTATACCCACCATGATTATCATGCCTGTACCACGTGTACTAGGGATAAGCAAAAAAAAAAAAAAAACACACACACACACACATTTAAAATTTATATATTTTATTCAATGAAGATCAAAATGACATAAGCATCCCAATTAATTATATATCTTAACTATATAACATTAAGCCATCTATTTACAGTTTGTTTGGTCACCAGTCTAATATTTTTATTTTCACAGACTATGAGATTAATTTATAAATGAAATATTATGCAGAACAATTAAGCAACCATATAAATCATATTTGTAAACCTGGTTGGTATTCCCAGAGCCTCATCAACTTTGTCTACTTCGCCTCCATTCTAGCCCAGACCATTGGCAACTACAACTCGGCAGAAATTGCTAGAAACCGTCTGATGTCTACCACCCGTAGCCAGTCTATCTCCGCCTCTCAATGCTAGTAACTCTACATACAATTCTGTGTCCATAATCTGAATAAATAATGTTGAAATGTGTCTTTGTTCCTTTTAAAAATCCACAATATTTGGCTAGTATCTTCTTTTTTCTTATCTCCACTCAATCAAATGTGGCAGGCCGACTTAGCTCCAAAAGAAATGGCCACCTCTGACATGAGGAACAGATGTCATGTGCAGCCGCTCCTAACATGGAGTACAAACGCTGCTCATCCTGTATCCCTGGATTAGGAGCCCTTACAGGGTACTATCAGCCGGGCCAGCTGAGCCCAGGTATTTTAGTGAGCTTGTTACTGCTCCCCCTCCTTTTCATCCGGGCTTGGGACCGGCAAAGGCAGAGTTTTTGGCAAGTTTGATGATATTGAATGCACGCTGAAATGTGCTTTCTCCACGATGGCGCTAAACACTGATGCAGCCATCATGGTGCTACAAACAGAACTTGGATTCATCTGAAAACTTGAGGCCCGCCATTCCCGTGTTCTGGTTCATGGTTGATCACACCATTGAAGGCGCCTCTGTCTGTGATGTGACATCAAGGATAACTGAAGCCACGATAAACCAAGCTGACAGTTCATGCTGCTGCAAATGTCAACAACTATTTGTACAGAAATTTTGACTTGCAAACGATCCCATTTCTTGATTCAGGGCTCCTGACGAGGCTATACGATCCAATCCGGCCATACAGGTAACATGTCGGCCTTCTCGGCTGTTAGCGATATCAGGATCCTGAGATTCACTGCGTCGTTCCGTATGACCGTCCTAAACCCATCGATTCCATATTCTGCTAACAGCCATTTCGACCGACGCGAGCAGCAATACTGAGGTAAGAGAGATAAAACACCTATCCTGGTAGGATAAAATTCTACTTCTATCAAACTCAAAAACGTACTGGTCAACATTTCTCGTTCTTGCATGAGACACCACGACAACTCTTTACAACGAAGCAACTTTTAAAAATGCAATTTCTGTATGAAAAACCTGTTGTGAAATCTCTTCTTTTCAACACACATATATATTACCGGCGCCTATTTTGAATAAATAACCTAATCATTTACATATCATAGCATCTTTCTATCGTGTCAATTTCACAGGTGTAGCGCGTCACCTTCTTGGTATAATAATGTTAACGACCAGTAGAGTATTGAGGCTTTCCAATTTTCCACCTTGCCTCAAGATGATAAATATTTGCATTCATTGTGCGATTGTTTAATGATCAGAACGGAAGCGATCTCAGTTCGCTTTTTGAAATTCTAGTAGTCTCTCCAATAAGGGTTCATTTTTGGTGGAGATGTCAAGTTTGTTAGTAAATGGAGGTAATCACTTCCCACAATTATTAATTAAAAACAATTCGCCGAAGGAAGATATATATGGATTTAATTTCTAAAATTTTAGTAACGTAATGATAAAGCACAATTTGGATTATAGATTATAATACAAGAAAATAAGACCTAATCCAAATAATTTATTAGTGTGTGTCGTTTCGGCAACAACATTGTCACCTCATTTATTCTTTTGTCTCATGATGGTGACAATGTTGTTGCCGAAACGTCACACACTATTAAATTATTTGGATTAGGTCTTATTTTCTTGTATAGGGACATCTCATGTAGAATGTGGCTTTTTACTATGCACAGACAATTTCGGAATATGATAGGCTAGAGACTCTTCGATGGGTCTAATTAAGCATCGTCTAAGCGATAAAATAAAGGATCTAAAGAGACAAAGGTCGCCTCTCCCATCAAAATAGACGTCAAAACCTGATGCCATCTATTGACCATCGCCGCAAACTAGCGGTATCGGGTCGGTGACAAAGCCACAACACCAGCTTTGGAAAATTGAGAAGTGTCCACCTAGAGACCATGGTTTTGGGCTAATGGCCCTCGTCAGTCTAGGGCGGACTTTATTTCATGAGATCCACACGGGATCTAATAGAATCTTGACAATCTGCCAAAGAGGTGCTTAGCTGGCAAAGTGGCTGGGCCAATTCTATGGCTAAAATATAGATGAAATGTTGCCGGGAGGATAATGATCTAAAGAGACAAAGGTCGCCTCTCCCGTCAAAATAGACATCAAAACCTGACGCCATCTATTTTTTTCCATTAATTTCCATCAATAAAATAAAGGAGTTATATAGGTTTTTAATGAGATATGTGGTGATAAAAATAATGGGCAGACATTTCAGGGAAGTCACATAATTTATTGAGTTACATTGACAAACTCACAGCTAGCTAATCCTGCCAAAAGATCAGTGGTAAATAGAGGAAACAAAAAGCAAGGAATGTGCACACATTTCAAAAAATGAATACATTTCAAAATAAAATTCAAATATTATAAATTTAGTAAATCGTTGTAATAATAAAAAATAATAATAATTCAAAGATGTATTTTGATTAACCAGTAAATTACTTGCAAAAGTCAACCAAAACATAAAAGAGAGAATCACTCTTTTTAAAAGAAATATATAAAAGATAGATAAAGGTGTGTTGAAAGTTTAAAAAATTCATATTGCAAGTTGAAAAATTATATCTTTGTATATATACAGTAGAACCTTCCTTTAGCGGACACCCCACTAGCGAACACCTCTCCACAAAGGACAGTTTGGCTCTGCAATTAGGTGTCCTTTACAGGGAGGTTCTACTGTATATTAAAGATTGCAGGAACAAATTTTAGCATCTATGTGAATATAACATTATTTCACAAGTGGAAATTCAATGAGAAAGAAACTATTAAAATAATCTAGACAAATATATGTGGGACATATGCAATAATAATAAAAACAAGATAATTGGAGCACTTAAGGCACAATGTTAAAAACTTGTGAGGCCTGAAAGTTTGTGCACATTTTGCTAAGCCATATATATGCTATTCTGCAAGCTAAGATCAACTAGACACAAGTCTATTTTTAGACAAAAATGAGATTGGGCAGAGAAACCAGACAAATCAAATTGACAATCATGATTAAAAGAGCCGATATGTAAAAACATTCTATATATATATTACAGTAAGGCATAAGATGCCGTAAATATTTTTTTATTCTATATATTGCTGGGTAGAATTTGTAGGGAAGACAAACTGAAGATTACTGAGCAGACTTGATGTCATGGATGTTATGGAATTAATTCTTTTCCACAGCTAATTCCAGGATTCCAAAGTTATATCAAAGACTTTATTCCAAGAAGACAATATCCCTAGAGTTGCTACAGCAAAACTCAAGAAAAAAAAATGCAAAGATACTAGGGACAAACACCTCAAGGAATTCCTGAATCCCCACAGATCCATGTCAATAGCAAGAAGGCTTACAAGCAATGGGTCACAGTTCCCAAAGGTAGAAAGTAACATTTAAATTAATTTTTAGATTTATATTTTATTTAAAAAAAATTTTTCTCATTACTCCCCCTTTATAATCTTTTATATAAAGTTAATTAATATATACACTCCAGGAACCTAGGTTAGCAATTTTTTTAAATAAAAAAAGGTAACAAGACAGAATTCATGTTTCTTGTTACCTTTCAATTCTAACCAATAATCCAAAAATTGTACCTTATCAATTTCTTTTTTAAATTTGAGTTGTTTTTAAATTGCTTTGTCAGCCTCATGTTTGCCTTTCCTATATGATATATTAAAGTGTCCAGGGATGGGAAACAAACCCACAGTGTTCCGCTTGTTTCTTTTTAGAAGGATCAGTTCGAAAGATCATCAATGCTGCGCTCCCTCTGAAAAAGAAGGTTTAAATTCTTAGAGAGAATAGAACACCCATGAATGTCATTCTTTGAATCAGAGAAGTCACATGAATATGACGAGGATGTACAAGAGGGGATGACAATTCCCATTAATTCCTAGCAGATTCTGGTAGAGCAGTATCTAGCTTAACTAACATTCAGTTCTTGCCAACCTACATTCTCAAAACTATATAGAAGGGATCATCAAGATATTGACTGGCATAAAATGATTCATCTTAGTTTACTCGATGACGAATTAAATTTATAATTTTTTCAAATTAAATTAAAATTAAAAAACTTCCTGCCGTTCTAGACGTCTAGAATATTACTGATTTCCGATTATACTCCTGAATATATAAATGTCTAAAATTTTATACACCTGCGTTCTAATCGGGGTTCTATGTTATCTGGAAGTATGCTAAAATTTGATTACACGATCCTTAGACAGTAATGCAGGTATTTCAAATACAATATTTTTAATATTTACGCGCGTGCAAAGTAATAAGGCGTGATTCGAATTTTCAATTTTACATTAATAACAGCATTTTGCGTCAATAAATCTCTAAGAAAAACCTTTATATTTGTATCAGTTTGTCACCGACAGCTCGAAGTCAATTAATTATTTTCAATGAATAAAATAATATAGGTGATATGTGGATTTCTATATTTCCTTTTATATCTTATGTTACACGATATCAACTCTGAAACTAATAGGAGTTGTTACTTGATTTTAGCTGTTCAAAGAAAAGAAAAAATCCAAATATGCAGTTTCTTATCTTAAACTTCTTTGGAATTACAAACTTAACAAAGCTTATTGTTATTAAGGCTGTCGTTCTAGATCCGTTTTAGAACGGGATATAATGTTCTTAATATATCTATATATATTGTTATAACACACAATGCAAATGTTTAAAGTTTCATACTTCTAGCTGGTAGTGGTGGTAGGAAACAGACCAAAAAATAGAATTAGTATATTTTACCTTCCAATCGAAATGTATCATCGATTAACAGACAGAAATATTCAGATTTCAATATATACAGACATATATAGAGGGATATAAAGATATAGGTATCAGAATATAATTGCTTATTCATTAAAACTTTCATTTAAATTGTGGAAATGAATTAAATCTAAAAGTTATTAGTATAAAATCGTTTCCAGGGTCAAAACAAATCACACCTAGAAAATATTTACTACAGTAGATAATATTTAGAATTTTATGATAATAGAGAGATTTTAATACCTATCAATAGAAGTTCTCAGAAAAGACCACGGCCTGAATTTGTCTCTCCTGGAGGTGGTCTCTCATCAGAGATTCTTTTTCTGACTGACATTAGATATATTTTATGGAAGAACACATCTCACTGTCATATATGCATGTCATTTTGACCATTGTGTCAATGTTTATATATCCTCCAGTCTACTTGTTCGATATTTTATTGGAAAAATCTCGTTCATTTGAACAGCAGAATGTTTTTGAATTTTAATTTCGTTTTTTTTAATTCATTGTCATCACACATTATTAGGTCTTTTTGTGCTTTACTTGTAATTTTCGAATAAATGAATAAATATATGTGCTAGACTCAAAAGCGTTGTTTGAAATGTATAATTGCTATTTCTTTGACATAAATTAATTGTTTCATTTCATATCACATCCTTCCATTTCCTCCGCTGAGATATTTAGAAATATAAATAAAGCTAAAGAAGAAATCTTACTGAAAACCTTATAACTATCTCCAAATGGCAAGGAGCTATTAAAATAAATATATAGACAAACACAAATTATAGGTTTAAAAATATTCGTACATGGCTTTTAACCCTTTCAATTGATTTCTGGGGAAATATTTGACACACGGAAGAAGTTATCCATAAAAATAATCAGCCTATATATAAACTACTAGACGGGTGACCCTTGCTTCGCCCCGGGATTGACCCTTGTGCATATCTACCCGAGTGATATATATTTACAAGGTGAGTTCATTAATTTCCAGGACTGGTTAAAAAATAAAATAAATAAAAAAGCTAAAGAAAAAAAATTATACAGAGTTAAATATTGGACATTCGACCACACCTGACTGAAAGCACGAGTCTCGTGGCGCACGCGCGATCTAAAAATAGAACATAACAACTTCCTTGTAAGGTTCGCATTTCTAATTTTAAAATGGCCATTTTCGAAAAGCAGAGAATCTGCATTAAGTTTTGTTTTAAATTGAAAAAAGTGCTACTGAGACGTATGAATTGATTAAAGAAGCTTTTGGCGATGCAGCTTTATCCCGTTCAAGAACTTTTGAATGGTTTTCACGCTTCCTAAAAGGTCGAGAAAAGGTAAACGATGATCAGCATACTGGGCGTCCAAGATCATTACGTTGCGAGGAAAACAAGCTCAAAATAAAGGAATTAATTAAATCTAACAGAAGAATTTATATTAAAGACTTATCTTCAGAGACTGGACTATCTGTAGGACTGTGTCATCAAATAGTAACAAAAGATTTGGACATGATCCGGACGTCTTCAAAATTTGTTCCCCGGATTCTAACAGAAGAACAAAAGGAGGTTAGAATGGATATCTGCAAAAACATGGTTGAAATGACTCGGACCTATCCAGAATGAATGCAAAAAGCATCACCGGGAATGAGACATGGGTGTATCAGTATGACCCGGAAACCAAACGTCAATCCAGCCAATGGATTGAAAGAGGGGAACCGAAACCCAAAAAGGCAAGATTTACAAAATCCAAAGTCAAAACATTACTTGTTACATTTTTTTATATTAACGGTTTGGTTCACCATGAATTTATTCCTTTCGGACGTACAATTAATAAAGAGGTTTATTTGGGGATAATGAGGCGTTTAAGGCAGTGCGTCTTAAAAGACCTGAAAGATGGCAAAACAATGACTGGATACTTCACGTCAATAATGCGCGGCCGCACACAGCCCATGTTGTTTTGCAGTTCTTGACCAAGCATTCAACCATACAGATCCCTCATCCACCCTATTCCCCCGACTTAGCCCCCAATGACTTTTTTCTCTATCCTAAATTGAAAATGAAGTTAAAAGGAAGGAAATTTGACAACGTTGGTATATTACAAGCTGAATCGAAGGCAACCTTGAGGAACCTCTCAAAAAGTAATTTTATCTCCTTCTTCGACAATTGGAAAAAAATATGGAACAGGTGTATTGAGGCAGGAGGGGCATATTTTGAAAAATATTAAATTAGTTTTTTTATTTGTTTTATTTTTCAAAGATACAGAGCAGTCCTGGAAATTAATGAACGCGCTTCGTAGATAAGATTTTTTTTTATAATTGTTTTTTATTAGCATTATTTAATTGTTTGCATCAGCATAATTTAATCTAATCTTTGATAGAGGGCGCTGTTCGTGAGCTAATTAGAATTATTTGAATAAATAGGTTTAATAATTGATTTATATATTTTTTAAAATAGCCTATCGTCTTCCCCGTATTTCTTCACCTATGTATGGAAATTTTGGTTTGAATTAGTGAACTACTGCGAATTTGTATACCGGACATACAAACAAACAAACAAACAAACAAACATTCATTTTTATATATATAGATATTCTAGAGTAGAATGGTGTGTGAGACATATAGAATCTGGGGACTCTGGTAAATTTGGAGTTTCCTGTTAAACAGACTGACAACCAGACTGACAAATTCTAAATTTGATAATACTGGATAAAAGGAATATCCCGACCGCTCATATTAGCATTTATTTATGGAAGAGCGCCATCTAGTGGAACAAAATTGAACTAAGCGTCGATCCAGGCTTTTTCACTAAAATGTATTCCACTAGATGGAGTTATGACACCTAAAAATGTTCATATGAGCATTCAGATATACCTTTTTTATTTTCAATATCAAATACCTATTTTTTAAATTTTCATATATGATAACAGAGCAGAATATTTATAATTGCCAAAGAAAAATATTCTGCACTGTTATCATAATCCCTTTTATATTGTATGCATTGAAACTGTTGGATATAAATTTTTCTTTTGTTGTGATTTTTCTAAATGTGATGAGAGACTCTGTTATATATATATGTAAAACCCTAGAACCCACACATTATGGTACCTCCAAATGCTGACAGTATGTAAATAAGAGACAACTCTATGCTATATTTCCCCGAATGTTTCTGAATTTACCCTCTAGCAGACTCTAGCGCAAACTGGAGCTAAGAAGTCTCCACCTTAGAAATTGATTATTTCAATACGTTTTTATTTGAAAAAAAAAAAAGATAAAATTAAATATGCATTTTTCAAATGTTAACACTTTTTCTCAAAAAGAGAGTTAGAGATTATTTGGTTTATCAAAATTTAGAATTTCGAATTGAAATAAATATTTAATTTTTCGAAAAATTATTCAATTTTAAAATTAAATATTTTATTCATACTAACAGATTTATTTTAGATAAAATATTCATTATTTTACATATCATATTTAAATTGAGCTACACTTTCTTTTTCTCTTCTCTCTATTCACATATATATCATTTAATAATATAATTATATTGATAAAAAATTAGAAAATAGAGAAGAAATGTAGAATTGTCAGTTATTATGTCCAAGTAGCAAGCCATAAGAAGTGAAATGTAATCGCTCCAAGATGGATCCTAAGTATCTCGATTCCAAGTTCGGTCAAACTTCTTGACCTTCAACGCCAGCATCGATCAAAAAAACCTGCGCACTACCAAGGCTGAATTAAACGGAGAGCTACGCAGAGGCTTCATCAAAACTCCGAGTTTGTACTCCCTGGTACTGGGATCTACCACTGACACCATCATATGCTGGAACAGCGCTTGTCTTCTTTAACCAACAACCTGGCTGCGACTCTCATGTCGTAATTAAAACTCTAAATCCCACTGAGAAATCCCCAGAAATCATCCGCGAGGAAAACACAACAAACACTTCTCTTTTGTCTAAAATAAGATAGATGCTTCATAAAAAAAGGTAAAAGACAACTGGTGTCCAGCACTAAAACTGAACAGAGTTCCACTACAACCTCATCGTGAGTTCCACTACATCCTTGCCGGGAGTTCCACTACAACCTCGCCGGGAGTTCCACTTCAACCTCGTCGTGAGTTCCACTACATCCTCGTCGTGTGTTCCACTTCAACCTCATCGTGAGTTCCACTACAACCTTTTCGTGAGTTCCACTACATCCTCATCGTGAGTTCCACTACATCTTTTCGTGAGTTCCACTGCATCCTCTTCGTGAGTTCCACTACATCTTTTCGTGAGTTCCACTTCAACCTCTTCGTGAGTTCCACTACAACCTCGTCGTGAGTTCCACTACAACCTCTTCGTGAGTTCCACTACAACCTCTTCGTGAGTTCCACTACAACCTCTTCGTGAGTTCCACTACAACCTCTTCGTGAGTTCCACTACAACCTCGTCGTGAGTTCCACTACAACCTCTTCGTGAGTTCCACTACAACCTCGTCGTGAGTTCCACTACAACCTCGTCGTGAGTTCCACTTCAACCTCATCGTGAGTTCCACTACAACCTCATCGTGAGTTCCACTACATTCACATCGTAAGTTTCACTTCAAGCTATTCGTGAGTTCCACTACAACCTCATCGTGAGTTCCACTACATCCTCTTCGTGAGTTCCACTGCAACCTCGTCGTGATTTCCACTACAACCTCTTCGTGAGTTCCACTACAACCTTTTCGTGAGTTCCACTACATTCACTTCGTAAGTTTCACTTCAAGCTATTCGTGAGTTCCACTAAAACCTCATCGTGAGTTCCACTACATCCTCTTCGTGAGTTACACTGCAACCTCGTCGTGATTTCCACTACAACCACTTCGTGAGTTCCACTACAACCTCATCGTGAGTTCCACTACAACCTGTCGTGAGTTCCACTACAACCTCTTCGTTATTTCCACTACAACCTCTTCGTTAGTTCCAATACAACCTCTTCGTTAGTTCCACTACAACCTCATCGTGTGTTCCACTGCAACCTCTTCGTGAGTTCCACTATAACCTCATCGTGAGTTCCACTACAACCTCTTCGTTAGTTCCAATACAACCTCTTCGTTAGTTCCAATACAACCTCTTCGTTAGTTCCACTACAACCTCATCGTGAGTTCCACTGCAACCTCTTCGTGATTCCCACTACAACCTCTTCGTTAGTTCCACTACAACCTCTTCGTTAGTTCCAATACAACCTCTTCGTTAGTTCCAATACAACCTCATCGTGAAATCCACTTCAACCTCATCGTGAGTTCCACTTCAACCTCATCGTGAGTTCCACTACATTCACTTCGTAAGTTTCACTTCAAGCTATTCGTGAGTTCCACTACAACCTCATCGTGAGTTCCACTACATCCTCTTCGTGAGTTCTACTACATCTTTTCGTGAGTTCCACTACAACCTCTTCGTTAGTTCCCCTACAACCTCGTCGTGAGTTCCACTTCAACCTCATCGGGAGTTCCACTACAACCTCTTCGTTAGTTCCCCTACAACCTCGTCGTGAGTTCCACTTCAACCTCATCGGGAGTTCCACTACAACCTCGTCGTGAGTACCACTTCAACCTCGTCGTGAGTTCCACTACAACCTCGTCGTGAGTTCCCCTACAACCTCTTCGTTAGTTCCCCTACAACCTCGTCGTGAGTTCCACTTCAACCTCATCGGGAGTTCCACTACAACCTCGTCGTGAGTACCACTTCAACCTCGTCGTGAGTTCCACTTCAACCTCATCGGGAGTTCCACTACAACTTCGTCGTGAGTTCCACTACAACCTCGTCGTGAGTTCCCCTACAACCTCTTCGTTAGTTCCCCTACAACCTCGTCGTGAGTTCCACTTCAACCTCATCGGGAGTTCCACTACAACCTCGTCGTGAGTTCCACTACAACCTCGTCGTGAGTTCCACGACAACCTCATCGTGAGTTCCACTACATCCTTGCCGGGAGTTCCATTACAACCTCGCTGGGAGTTCCAATTCAACCTCGTCGTGAGTTCCACTACATCCTCGTCGTGTGTTCCACTTCAACCTCATCGTGAGTTCCACTACAACCTTTTCGTGAGTTCCACTACATTCACTTCGTGAGTTTCACTTCAAGCTATTCGTGAGTTCCACTACAACCTCGTCGTGAGTTCCACTTCAACCTCATCGTGGGTTCCACTACAACCTCGTCTTTAGTTCCACTACAACCTCGTCGTGAGTTCCACTACAACCTCGTCGTGAGTTCCACTACAACCACGTCGTGAGTTCCACTACAACCTCGTCTTTAGTTCCACTACAACCTCGTCTTTAGTTTCACTACAACCTCGTCGTGAGTTCCACTTCAACCCCATTGTGATTTCCACTACAACCTCATCGTGAGTTCCACTACATCCTCTTCGTGAGTTCCACTGCAACCTCGTCGTGATTTCCACTACAACCTCTTCGTGAGTTCCACTACAACCTCATCGTGAGTTCCACTACATTCACATCGTAAGTTTCACTTCGAGCTATTCGTGAGTTCAACTACAACCTCATCGTGAGTTCCACTACATCCTCTTCGTGAGTTCCACTGCAACCTCGTCGTGATTTCCACTACAACCTTTTCGTGAGTTCCACTACAACCTTTTCGTGAGTTCCACTACATTCACTTCGTAAGTTTCACTTCAAGCTATTCGTGAGTTCCACTACAACCTCATCGTGAGTTCCACTACATCCTCTTCGTGAGTTCCACTGCAACCTCGTCGTGATTTCCACTACAACCTCTTCGTGAGTTCCACTACAACCTCATCGTGAGTTCCACTACAACCTGTCGTGAGTTCCACTACAACCTCTTCGTTATTTCCACTACAACCTCTTCGTTAGTTCCAATACAACCTCTTCGTTAGCTCCACTACAACCTCATCGTGAGTTCCACTGCAACCTCTTCGTGAGTTCCACTACAACCTCATCGTGAGTTCCACTACAACCTCTTCGTAGTTCCAATACAACCTCTTCGTTAGTTCCAATACAACCTCTTCGTTAGTTCCACTACAACCTCATCGTGAGTTCCACTGCAACCTCTTCGTGATTCCCACTACAACCTCTTCGTTAGTTCCACTACAACCTCTTCGTTAGTTCCAATACAACCTCTTCGTTAGTTCCAATACAACCTCATCGTGAAATCCACTTCAACCTCATCGTGAGTTCCACTTCAACCTCATCGTGAGTTCCACTACATTCACTTCGTAAGTTTCACTTCAAGCTATTCGTGAGTTCCACTACAACCTCATCGTGAGTTCCACTACATCCTCTTCGTGAGTTCTACTACATCTTTTCGTGAGTTCCACTACAACCTCTTCGTTAGTTCCCCTACAACCTCGTCGTGAGTTCCACTTCAACCTCATCGGGAGTTCCACTACAACCTCGTCGTGAGTACCACTTCAACCTCGTCGTGAGTTCCACTTCAACCTCATCGGGAGTTCCACTACAACCTCGTCGTGAGTTCCACTACAACCTCGTCGTGAGTTCCCCTACAACCTCTTCGTTAGTTCCCCTACAACCTCGTCGTGAGTACCACTTCAACCTCATCGGGAGTTCCACTACAACCTCTTCGTTAGTTCCAATACAACCTCTTCGTTAGTTCCAATACAACCTCATCGTGAAATCCACTTCAACCTCATCGTGAGTTCCACTTCAACCTCATCGTGAGTTCCACTACATTCACTTCGTAAGTTTCACTTCAAGCTATTCGTGAGTTCCACTACAACCTCTTCGTTAGTTCCCCTACAACCTCGTCGTGAGTTCCACTTCAACCTCATCGGGAGTTCCACTACAACCTCGTCGTGAGTACCACTTCAACCTCGTCCTGAGTTCCACTACAACCTCGTCGTGAGTTCCCCTACAACCTCTTCGTTAGTTCCCCTACAACCTCGTCGTGAGTTCCACTTCAACCTCATCGGGAGTTCCACTACAACCTCGTCGTGAGTACCACTTCATCCTCGTCGTGAGTTCCACTTCAACCTCATCGGGAGTTCCACTACAACCTCGTCGTGAGTTCCACTACAACCTCGTCGTGAGTTCCCCTACAACCTCTTCGTTAGTTCCCCTACAACCTCGTCGTGAGTTCCACTTCAACCTCATCGGGAGTTCCACTACAACCTCATCGTGAGTTCCACTACATCCTTGCCGGGAGTTCCATTACAACCTCGCTGGGAGTTCCAATTCAACCTCGTCGTGAGTTCCACTACATCCTCGTCGTGTGTTCCACTTCAACCTCATCGTGAGTTCCTCTACAACCTTTTCGTGAGTTCCACTACATTCACTTCGTGAGTTTCACTTCAAGCTATTCGTGAGTTCCACTACAACCTCGTCGTGAGTTCCACTTCAACCTCATCGTGGGTTCCACTACAACCTCGTCTTTAGTTCCACTACAACCTCGTCTTTAGTTTCACTACAACCTCGTCGTGAGTTCCACTTCAACCCCATTGTGATTTCCACTACAACCTCGTCGTGAATTCAACTACAACCTCGACTTTAGTTCCACTTCAACTTCATCGTGAGTACAACTACAACCTCATCGTGAGTTCCACTACAACCTCGTCTTTAGTTCCACTACAACCTCGTCGTGAGTTCCACTACAGCCTCATCGTGAGTTCCACTACAACCTCGTCGTGAGTTCCACTACAACCACGTCGTGAGTTCCACTACAACCTCATCGTGAGATCCACTACAACCTCATCGTGAGTTTCACTACAACCTCGTCGTGAGTTCCACTACAACCTCGTCGTGATTTCCACTACAACCTATTCGTTAGTTCCACTACAACCTCTTCGCTAGTTCCAATACAACCTCTTCGTTAGTTCCAATACAACCTCATCGTGAAATCCACTTCAACCTCATCGTGAGTTCCACTTCAACCTCATCGTGAGTTCCACTACATTCACTTCGTAAGTTTCACTTCAAGCTATTCGTGAGTTCCACTACAACCTCATCGTGAGTTCCACTACATCCTCTTCGTGAGTTCTACTACATCTTTTCGTGAGTTCCACTACAACCTCTTCGTTAGTTCCCCTACAACCTCGTCGTGAGTTCCACTTCAACCTCATCGGGAGTTCCACTACAACCTCGTCGTGAGTACCACTTCAACCTCGTCGTGAGTTCCACTTCAACCTCGTCGTGATTTCCACTACAACCTCTTCGTGAGTTCCACTACAACCTCATCGTGAGTTCCACTACAACCTGTCGTGAGTTCCACTACAACCTCTTCGTTATTTCCACTACAACCTCTTCGTTAGTTCCAATACAACCTCTTCGTTAGCTCCACTACAACCTCATCGTGAGTTCCACTGCAACCTCTTCGTGAGTTCCACTACAACCTCATCGTGAGTTCCACTACAACCTCTTCGTAGTTCCAATACAACCTCTTCGTTAGTTCCAATACAACCTCTTCGTTAGTTCCACTACAACCTCATCGTGAGTTCCACTGCAACCTCTTCGTGATTCCCACTACAACCTCTTCGTTAGTTCCACTACAACCTCTTCGTTAGTTCCAATACAACCTCTTCGTTAGTTCCAATACAACCTCATCGTGAAATCCACTTCAACCTCATCGTGAGTTCCACTTCAACCTCATCGTGAGTTCCACTACATTCACTTCGTAAGTTTCACTTCAAGCTATTCGTGAGTTCCACTACAACCTCATCGTGAGTTCCACTACATCCTCTTCGTGAGTTCTACTACATCTTTTCGTGAGTTCCACTACAACCTCTTCGTTAGTTCCCCTACAACCTCGTCGTGAGTTCCACTTCAACCTCATCGGGAGTTCCACTACAACCTCGTCGTGAGTACCACTTCAACCTCGTCGTGAGTTCCACTTCAACCTCATCGGGAGTTCCACTACAACCTCGTCGTGAGTTCCACTACAACCTCGTCGTGAGTTCCCCTACAACCTCTTCGTTAGTTCCCCTACAACCTCGTCGTGAGTACCACTTCAACCTCATCGGGAGTTCCACTACAACCTCTTCGTTAGTTCCAATACAACCTCTTCGTTAGTTCCAATACAACCTCATCGTGAAATCCACTTCAACCTCATCGTGAGTTCCACTTCAACCTCATCGTGAGTTCCACTACATTCACTTCGTAAGTTTCACTTCAAGCTATTCGTGAGTTCCACTACAACCTCTTCGTTAGTTCCCCTACAACCTCGTCGTGAGTTCCACTTCAACCTCATCGGGAGTTCCACTACAACCTCGTCGTGAGTACCACTTCAACCTCGTCCTGAGTTCCACTACAACCTCGTCGTGAGTTCCCCTACAACCTCTTCGTTAGTTCCCCTACAACCTCGTCGTGAGTTCCACTTCAACCTCATCGGGAGTTCCACTACAACCTCGTCGTGAGTACCACTTCATCCTCGTCGTGAGTTCCACTTCAACCTCATCGGGAGTTCCACTACAACCTCGTCGTGAGTTCCACTACAACCTCGTCGTGAGTTCCCCTACAACCTCTTCGTTAGTTCCCCTACAACCTCGTCGTGAGTTCCACTTCAACCTCATCGGGAGTTCCACTACAACCTCATCGTGAGTTCCACTACATCCTTGCCGGGAGTTCCATTACAACCTCGCTGGGAGTTCCAATTCAACCTCGTCGTGAGTTCCACTACATCCTCGTCGTGTGTTCCACTTCAACCTCATCGTGAGTTCCTCTACAACCTTTTCGTGAGTTCCACTACATTCACTTCGTGAGTTTCACTTCAAGCTATTCGTGAGTTCCACTACAACCTCGTCGTGAGTTCCACTTCAACCTCATCGTGGGTTCCACTACAACCTCGTCTTTAGTTCCACTACAACCTCGTCTTTAGTTTCACTACAACCTCGTCGTGAGTTCCACTTCAACCCCATTGTGATTTCCACTACAACCTCGTCGTGAATTCAACTACAACCTCGACTTTAGTTCCACTTCAACTTCATCGTGAGTACAACTACAACCTCATCGTGAGTTCCACTACAACCTCGTCTTTAGTTCCACTACAACCTCGTCGTGAGTTCCACTACAGCCTCATCGTGAGTTCCACTACAACCTCGTCGTGAGTTCCACTACAACCACGTCGTGAGTTCCACTACAACCTCATCGTGAGATCCACTACAACCTCATCGTGAGTTTCACTACAACCTCGTCGTGAGTTCCACTACAACCTCGTCGTGATTTCCACTACAACCTATTCGTTAGTTCCACTACAACCTCTTCGCTAGTTCCAATACAACCTCTTCGTTAGTTCCAATACAACCTCATCGTGAAATCCACTTCAACCTCATCGTGAGTTCCACTTCAACCTCATCGTGAGTTCCACTACATTCACTTCGTAAGTTTCACTTCAAGCTATTCGTGAGTTCCACTACAACCTCATCGTGAGTTCCACTACATCCTCTTCGTGAGTTCTACTACATCTTTTCGTGAGTTCCACTACAACCTCTTCGTTAGTTCCCCTACAACCTCGTCGTGAGTTCCACTTCAACCTCATCGGGAGTTCCACTACAACCTCGTCGTGAGTACCACTTCAACCTCGTCGTGAGTTCCACTTCAACCTCATCGGGAGTTCCACTACAACCTCGTCGTGAGTTCCACTACAACCTCGTCGTGAGTTCCCCTACAACCTCTTCGTTAGTTCCCCTACAACCTCGTCGTGAGTTCCACTTCCACCTCATCGGGAGTTCCACTACAACCTAGTCGAGAGTACCACTTCAACCTCGTCGTGAGTTCCACTTCAACCTCATCGGGAGTTCCACTACAACCTCGTCGTGAGTTCCACTACAACCTCGTCGTGAGTTCCCCTACAACCTCTTCGTTAGTTCCCCTACAACCTCGTCGTGAGTTCCACTTCAACCTCATCGGGAGTTCCACTACAACCTCGTCGTGAGTTCCACTACAACCTCGTCGTGAGTTCCACGACAACCTCATCGTGAGTTCCACTACATCCTTGCCGGGAGTTCCATTACAACCTCGCTGGGAGTTCCAATTCAACCTCGTCGTGAGTTCCACTACATCCTCGTCGTGTGTTCCACTTCAACCTCATCGTGAGTTACACTACAACTTTTTCGTGAGTTCCACTACATTCACTTCGTGAGTTTCACTTCAAGCTATTCGTGAGTTCCACTACAATCTCGTCGTGAGTTCCACTTCAACCTCATCGTGGGTTCCACTACAACCTCGTCTTTAGTTCCACTACAACCTCGTCGTGAGTTCCACTACAACCTCGTCGTGAGTTCCACTACAACCACGTCGTGAGTTCCACTACAACCTCGTCTTTAGTTCCACTACAACCTCGTCTTTAGTTTCACTACAACCTCGTCGTGAGTTCCACTTCAACCCCATTTTGATTTCCACTACAACCTCGTCGTGAATTCAACTACAACCTCGACTTTAGTTCCACTTCAACTTCATCGTGAGTACAACTACAACCTCATCGTGAGTTCCACTACAACCTCGTCTTTAGTTCCACTACAACCTCGTCGTGAGTTCCACTACAACCACATCGTGAGTTCCACTACAACCTCGTCTTTAGTTCCACTACAACCTCGTCGTGAGTTCCACTACAACCACGTCGTGAGTTCCACTACAACCTCATCGTGAGATCCACTACAACCTCATCGTGAGTTTCACTACAACCTCGTCGTGAGTTCCACTACAACCTCGTCGTGATTTCAACTACAACCTCTTCGTTAGTTCCACTACAACCTCATCGTGAGTTCCACTGCAACCTCTTCGTGATTCCCACTACAACCTCTTCGTTAGTTCCACTACAACCTCTTCGTTAGTTCCAATACAACCTCTTCGTTAGTTCCAATACAACCTCATCGTGAAATCCACTTCAACCTCATCGTGAGTTCCACTACAACCTCGTCGTGAGTACCACTTCATCCTCGTCGTGAGTTCCACTTCAACCTCATCGGGAGTTCCACTACAACCTCGTCGTGAGTTCCACTACAACCTCGTCGTGAGTTCCCCTACAACCTCTTCGTTAGTTCCCCTACAACCTCGTCGTGAGTTCCACTTCAACCTCATCGGGAGTTCCACTACAACCTCATCGTGAGTTCCACTACATCCTTGCCGGGAGTTCCATTACAACCTCGCTGGGAGTTCCAATTCAACCTCGTCGTGAGTTCCACTACATCCTCGTCGTGTGTTCCACTTCAACCTCATCGTGAGTTCCTCTACAACCTTTTCGTGAGTTCCACTACATTCACTTCGTGAGTTTCACTTCAAGCTATTCGTGAGTTCCACTACAACCTCGTCGTGAGTTCCACTTCAACCTCATCGTGGGTTCCACTACAACCTCGTCTTTAGTTCCACTACAACCTCGTCTTTAGTTTCACTACAACCTCGTCGTGAGTTCCACTTCAACCCCATTGTGATTTCCACTACAACCTCGTCGTGAATTCAACTACAACCTCGACTTTAGTTCCACTTCAACTTCATCGTGAGTACAACTACAACCTCATCGTGAGTTCCACTACAACCTCGTCTTTAGTTCCACTACAACCTCGTCGTGAGTTCCACTACAGCCTCATCGTGAGTTCCACTACAACCTCGTCGTGAGTTCCACTACAACCACGTCGTGAGTTCCACTACAACCTCATCGTGAGATCCACTACAACCTCATCGTGAGTTTCACTACAACCTCGTCGTGAGTTCCACTACAACCTCGTCGTGATTTCCACTACAACCTATTCGTTAGTTCCACTACAACCTCTTCGCTAGTTCCAATACAACCTCTTCGTTAGTTCCAATACAACCTCATCGTGAAATCCACTTCAACCTCATCGTGAGTTCCACTTCAACCTCATCGTGAGTTCCACTACATTCACTTCGTAAGTTTCACTTCAAGCTATTCGTGAGTTCCACTACAACCTCATCGTGAGTTCCACTACATCCTCTTCGTGAGTTCTACTACATCTTTTCGTGAGTTCCACTACAACCTCTTCGTTAGTTCCCCTACAACCTCGTCGTGAGTTCCACTTCAACCTCATCGGGAGTTCCACTACAACCTCGTCGTGAGTACCACTTCAACCTCGTCGTGAGTTCCACTTCAACCTCATCGGGAGTTCCACTACAACCTCGTCGTGAGTTCCACTACAACCTCGTCGTGAGTTCCCCTACAACCTCTTCGTTAGTTCCCCTACAACCTCGTCGTGAGTTCCACTTCCACCTCATCGGGAGTTCCACTACAACCTAGTCGAGAGTACCACTTCAACCTCGTCGTGAGTTCCACTTCAACCTCATCGGGAGTTCCACTACAACCTCGTCGTGAGTTCCACTACAACCTCGTCGTGAGTTCCCCTACAACCTCTTCGTTAGTTCCCCTACAACCTCGTCGTGAGTTCCACTTCAACCTCATCGGGAGTTCCACTACAACCTCGTCGTGAGTTCCACTACAACCTCGTCGTGAGTTCCACGACAACCTCATCGTGAGTTCCACTACATCCTTGCCGGGAGTTCCATTACAACCTCGCTGGGAGTTCCAATTCAACCTCGTCGTGAGTTCCACTACATCCTCGTCGTGTGTTCCACTTCAACCTCATCGTGAGTTACACTACAACTTTTTCGTGAGTTCCACTACATTCACTTCGTGAGTTTCACTTCAAGCTATTCGTGAGTTCCACTACAATCTCGTCGTGAGTTCCACTTCAACCTCATCGTGGGTTCCACTACAACCTCGTCTTTAGTTCCACTACAACCTCGTCGTGAGTTCCACTACAACCTCGTCGTGAGTTCCACTACAACCACGTCGTGAGTTCCACTACAACCTCGTCTTTAGTTCCACTACAACCTCGTCTTTAGTTTCACTACAACCTCGTCGTGAGTTCCACTTCAACCCCATTTTGATTTCCACTACAACCTCGTCGTGAATTCAACTACAACCTCGACTTTAGTTCCACTTCAACTTCATCGTGAGTACAACTACAACCTCATCGTGAGTTCCACTACAACCTCGTCTTTAGTTCCACTACAACCTCGTCGTGAGTTCCACTACAACCACATCGTGAGTTCCACTACAACCTCGTCTTTAGTTCCACTACAACCTCGTCGTGAGTTCCACTACAACCACGTCGTGAGTTCCACTACAACCTCATCGTGAGATCCACTACAACCTCATCGTGAGTTTCACTACAACCTCGTCGTGAGTTCCACTACAACCTCGTCGTGATTTCAACTACAACCTCTTCGTTAGTTCCACTACAACCTCATCGTGAGTTCCACTGCAACCTCTTCGTGATTCCCACTACAACCTCTTCGTTAGTTCCACTACAACCTCTTCGTTAGTTCCAATACAACCTCTTCGTTAGTTCCAATACAACCTCATCGTGAAATCCACTTCAACCTCATCGTGAGTTCCACTTCAACCTCATCGTGAGTTCCACTACATTCACTTCGTAAGTTTCACTTCAAGCTATTCGTGAGTTCCACTACAACCTCATCGTGAGTTCCACTACATCCTCTTCGTGAGTTCTACTACATCTTTTCGTGAGTTCCACTACAACCTCTTCGTTAGTTCCCCTACAACCTCGTCGTGAGTTCCACTTCAACCTCATCGGGAGTTCCACTACAACCTCGTCGTGAGTACCACTTCAACCTCGTCGTGAGTTCCACTTCAACCTCATCGGGAGTTCCACTACAACCTCGTCGTGAGTTCCACTACAACCTCGTCGTGAGTTCCCCTACAACCTCTTCGTTAGTTCCCCTACAACCTCGTCGTGAGTTCCACTTCAACCTCATCGGGAGTTCCACTACAACCTCTTCGTTAGTTCCAATACAACCTCTTCGTTAGTTCCAATACAACCTCATCGTGAAATCCACTTCAACCTCATCGTGAGTTCCACTTCAACCTCATCGCGAGTTCCACTTCAACCTCATCGTGAGTTCCACTTCAACCTCATCGTGAGTTCCACTACATTCACTTCGTAAGTTTCACTTCAAGCTATTCGTGAGTTCCACTACAACCTCATCGTGAGTTCCACTACATCCTCTTCGTGAGTTCTACTACATCTTTTCGTGAGTTCCACTACAACCTCTTCGTTAGTTCCCCTACAACCTCGTCGTGAGTTCCACTTCAACCTCATCGGGAGTTCCACTACAACCTCGTCGTGAGTACCACTTCAACCTCTTCGTGAGTTCCACTTCAACCTCATCGGGAGTTCCACTACAACCTCGTCGTGAGTTCCACTACAACCTCGTCGTGAGTTCCCCTACAACCTCTTCGTTAGTTCCCCTACAACCTCGTCGAGAGTTCCACTTCAACCTCATCGGGAGTTCCACTACAACCTCGTCGAGAGTACCACTTCAACCTCGTCGTGAGTTCCACTTCAACCTCATCGGGAGTTCCACTACAACCTCGTCGTGAGTTCCACTACAACCTCGTCGTGAGTTCCCCTACAACCTCTTCGTTAGTTCCCCTACAACCTCGTCGTGAGTTCCACTTCAACCTCATCGGGAGTTCCACTACAACCTCGTCGTGAGTTCCACTACAACCTCGTCGTGAGTTCCACGACAACCTCATCGTGAGTTCCACTACATCCTTGCCGGTAGTTCCATTACAACCTCGCTGGGAGTTCCAATTCAACCTCGTCGTGAGTTCCACTACATCCTCGTCGTGTGTTCCACTTCAACCTCATCGTGAGTTCCACTACAACCTTTTCGTGAGTTCCACTACATTCACTTCGTAAGTTTCACTTCAAGCTATTCGTGAGTTCCACTACAACCTCATCGTGAGTTCCACTACATCCTCTTCGTGAGTTCTACTACATCTTTTCGTGAGTTCCACTACAACCTCTTCGTTAGTTCCCCTACAACCTCGTCGTGAGTTCCACTTCAACCTCATCGGGAGTTCCACTACAACCTCGTCGTGAGTACCACTTCAACCTCGTCGTGAGTTCCACTTCAACCTCATCGGGAGTTCCACTACAACCTCGTCGTGAGTTCCACTACAACCTCGTCGTGAGTTCCCCTACAACCTCTTCGTTAGTTCCCCTACAACCTCGTCGTGAGTTCCACTTCAACCTCATCGGGAGTTCCACTACAACCTCTTCGTTAGTTCCAATACAACCTCTTCGTTAGTTCCAATACAACCTCATCGTGAAATCCACTTCAACCTCATCGTGAGTTCCACTTCAACCTCATCGTGAGTTCCACTTCAACCTCATCGTGAGTTCCACTTCAACCTCATCGTGAGTTCCACTACATTCACTTCGTAAGTTTCACTTCAAGCTATTCGTGAGTTCCACTACAACCTCATCGTGAGTTCCACTACATCCTCTTCGTGAGTTCTACTACATCTTTTCGTGAGTTCCACTACAACCTCTTCGTTAGTTCCCCTACAACCTCGTCGTGAGTTCCACTTCAACCTCATCGGGAGTTCCACTACAACCTCGTCGTGAGTACCACTTCAACCTCTTCGTGAGTTCCACTTCAACCTCATCGGGAGTTCCACTACAACCTCGTCGTGAGTTCCACTACAACCTCGTCGTGAGTTCCCCTACAACCTCTTCGTTAGTTCCCCTACAACCTCGTCGAGAGTTCCACTTCAACCTCATCGGGAGTTCCACTACAACCTCGTCGAGAGTACCACTTCAACCTCGTCGTGAGTTCCACTTCAACCTCATCGGGAGTTCCACTACAACCTCGTCGTGAGTTCCACTACAACCTCGTCGTGAGTTCCCCTACAACCTCTTCGTTAGTTCCCCTACAACCTCGTCGTGAGTTCCACTTCAACCTCATCGGGAGTTCCACTACAACCTCGTCGTGAGTTCCACTACAACCTCGTCGTGAGTTCCACGACAACCTCATCGTGAGTTCCACTACATCCTTGCCGGTAGTTCCATTACAACCTCGCTGGGAGTTCCAATTCAACCTCGTCGTGAGTTCCACTACATCCTCGTCGTGTGTTCCACTTCAACCTCATCGTGAGTTCCACTACAACCTTTTCGTGAGTTCCACTACATTCACTTCGTGAGTTTCACTTCAAGCTATTCGTGAGTTCCACTACAACCTCGTCGTGAGTTCCACTTCAACCTCATCGTGGGTTCCACTACAACCTCGTCTTTAGTTCCACTACAACCTCGTCTTTAGTTTCACTACAACCTCGTCGTGAGTTCCACTTCAACCCCATTGTGATTTCCACTACAACCTCGTCGTGAATTCAACTACAACCTCGACTTTAGTTCCACTTCAACTTCATCGTGAGTACAACTACAACCTCATCGTGAGTTCCACTACAACCTCGTCTTTAGTTCCACTACAACCTCGTCGTGAGTTCCACTACAACCTCATCGTGAGTTCCACTACAACCTCGTCTTAATTCCACTACAACCTCGTCGTGAGTTCCACTACAACCTCGTCGTGAGTTCCACTACAACCACGTCGTGAGTTCCACTACAACCTCGTCTTTAGTTCCACTACAACCTCGTCTTTAGTTTCACTACAACCTCGTCGTGAGTTCCACTTCAACCCCATTGTGATTTCCACTACAACCTCGTCGTGAATTCAACTACAACCTCGACTTTAGTTCCACTTCAACTTCATCGTGAGTACAACTACAACCTCATCGTGAGTTCCACTACAACCTCGTCTTTAGTTCCACTACAACCTCGTCGTGAGTTCCACTACAACCTCATCGTGAGTTCCACTACAACCTCGTCTTTAGTTCCACTACAACCTCGTCGTGAGTTCCACTACAACCACGTCGTGAGTTCCACTACAACCTCATCGTGAGATCCACTACAACCTCATCGTAAGTTTCACTACAACCTCGTCGTGAGTTCCACTACAACCTCGTCGTGATTTCCACTACAACCTCTTCGTTAGTTCCACTACAACCTCATCGTGAGTTCCACTGCAACCTCTTCGTGATTCCCACTACAACCTCTTCGTTAGTTCCACTACAACCTCTTCGTCAATTCCAATACAACCTCTTCGTTAGTTCCAATACAACCTCATCGTGAAATCCACTTCAACCTCATCGTGAGTTCCACTTCAACCTCATCGTGAGTTCCACTACATTCACTTCGTAAGTTTCACTTCAAGCTATTCGTGAGTTCCACTACAACCTCATCGTGAGTTCCACTACATCCTCTTCGTGAGTTCTACTACATCTTTTCGTGAGTTCCACTACAACCTCTTCGTTAGTTCCCCTACAACCTCGTCGTGAGTTCCACTTCAACCTCATCGGGAGTTCCACTACAACCTCGTCGTGAGTACCACTTCAACCTCGTCGTGAGTTCCACTTCAACCTCATCGGGAGTTCCACTACAACCTCGTCGTGAGTTCCACTACAACCTCGTCGTGAGTTCCCCTACAACCTCTTCGTTAGTTCCCCTACAACCTCGTCGTGAGTTCCACTTCAACCTCATCGGGAGTTCCACTACAACCTCTTCGTTAGTTCCAATACAACCTCTTCGTTAGTTCCAATACAACCTCATCGTGAAATCCACTTCAACCTCATCGTGAGTTCCACTTCAACCTCATCGTGAGTTCCACTACATTCACTTCGTAAGTTTCACTTCAAGCTATTCGTGAGTTCCACTACAACCTCGTCGTGATTTCCACTACAACCTCTTCGTTAGTTCCACTACAACCTCTTCGTTAGTTCCACTACAACCTCTTCGTTAGTTCCAATACAACCTCTTCGTTAGTTCCAATACAACCTCATCGTGAAATCCACTTCAACCTCATCGTGAGTTCCACTTCAACCTCATCGTGAGTTCCACTACATTCACTTCGTAAATTTCACTTCAAGCTATTCGTGAGTTCCACTACAACCTCATCGTGAGTTCCACTACATCCTCTTCGTGAGTTCTACTACATCTTTTCGTGAGTTCCACTACAACCTCTTCGTTAGTTCCCCTACAACCTCTTCGTGAGTTCCACTTCAACCTCATCGGGAGTTCCACTACAACCTCGTCGTGAGTACCACTTCAACCTCGTCGTGAGTTCCACTTCAACCTCATCGGGAGTTCCACTACAACCTCGTCGTGAGTTCCACTACAACCTCGTCGTGAGTTCCCCTACAACCTCTTCGTTAGTTCCCCTACAACCTCGTCGTGAGTTCCACTTCAACCTCATCGGGAGTTCCACTACAACCTCGTCGAGAGTACCACTTCAACCTCGTCGTGAGTTCCACTTCAACCTCATCGGGAGTTCCACTACAACCTCGTCGTGAGTTCCACTACAACCTCGTCGTGAGTTCCCCTACAACCTCTTCGTTAGTTCCCCTACAACCTCGTCGTGAGTTCCACTTCAACCTCATCGGGAGTTCCACTACAACCTCGTCGTGAGTTCCACTACAACCTCGTCGTGAGTACCACGACAACCTCATCGTGAGTTCCACTACATCCTTGCCGGGAGTTCCATTACAACCTCGCTGGGAGTTCCAATTCAACCTCGTCGTGAGTTCCACTACATCCTCGTCGTGTGTTCCACTTCAACCTCATCGTGAGTTCCACTACAACCTTTTCGTGAGTTCCACTACATTCACTTCGTGAGTTTCACTTCAAGCTATTCGTGAGTTCCACTACAACCTCGTCGTGAGTTCCACTTCAACCTCATCGTGGGTTCCACTACAACCTCGTCTTTAGTTCCACTACAACCTCGTCGTGAGTTCCACTACAACCTCGTCGTGAGTTCCACTACAACCACGTCGTGAGTTCCACTACAACCTCGTCTTTAGTTCCACTACAACCTCGTCTTTAGTTTCACTACAACCTCGTCGTGAGTTCCACTTCAACCCCATTGTGATTTCCACTACAACCTCGTCGTGAATTCAACTACAACCTCGACTTTAGTTCCACTTCAACTTCATCGTGAGTACAACTACAACCTCATCGTGAGTTCCACTACAACCTCGTCTTTAGTTCCACTACAACCTCGTCGTGAGTTCCACTACAACCTCATCGTGAGTTCCACTACAACCTCGTCTTTAGTTCCACTACAACCTCGTCGTGAGTTCCACTACAACCACGTCGTGAGTTCCACTACAACCTCATCGTGAGATCCACTACAACCTCATCGTGAGTTTCACTACAACCTCGTCGTGAGTTCCACTACAACCTCGTCGTGATTTCCACTACAACCTCTTCGTTAGTTCCACTACAACCTCATCGTGAGTTCCACTGCAACCTCTTCGTGATTCCCACTACAACCTCTTCGTTAGTTCCACTACAACCTCTTCGTTAGTTCCAATACAACCTCTTCGTTAGTTCCAATACAACCTCATCGTGAAATTCACTTCAACCTCATCGTGAGTTCCACTTCAACCTCATCGTGAGTTCCACTACATTCACTTCGTAAGTTTCACTTCAAGCTATTCGTGAGTTCCACTACAACCTCATCGCGAGTTCCACTACATCCTCTTCGTGAGTTCTACTACATCTTTTCGTGAGTTCCATTACAACCTCTTCGTTAGTTCCCCTACAACCTCGTCGTGAGTTCCACTTCAACCTCATCGGGAGTTCCACTACAACCTCGTCGTGAGTACCACTTCAACCTCGTCGTGAGTTCCACTTCTACCTCATCGGGAGTTCCACTACAACCTCGTAGTGAGTTCCACTACAACCTCGTCGTGAGTTCCCCTACAACCTCTTCGTTAGTTCCCCTACAACCTCGTCGTGAGTTCCACTTCAACCTCATCGGGAGTTCCACTACAACCTCTTCGTTAGTTCCAATACAACCTCTTCGTTAGTTCCAATACAACCTCATCGTGAAATCCACTTCAACCTCATCGTGAGTTCCACTTCAACCTCATCGTGAGTTCCACTTCAACCTCATCATGAGTTCCACTACATTCACTTCGTAAGTTTCACTTCAAGCTATTCGTGAGTTCCACTACAACCTCATCGTGAGTTCCACTACATCCTCTTCGTGAGTTCTACTACATCTTTTCGTGAGTTCCACTACAACCTCTTCGTTAGTTCCCCTACAACCTCGTCGTGAGTTCCACTTCAACCTCATCGGGAGTTCCACTACAACCTCGTCGTGAGTACCACTTCAACCTCGTCGTGAGTTCCACTTCAACCTCATCGGGAGTTCCACTACAACCTCGTCTTGAGTTCCACTACAACCTCGTCGTGAGTTCCCCTACAACCTCTTCGTTAGTTCCCCTACAACCTCGTCGTGAGTTCCACTTCAACCTCATCGGGAGTTCCACTACAACCTCGTCGAGAGTACCACTTCAACCTCGTCGTGAGTTCCACTTCAACCTCATCGGGAGTTCCACTACAACCTCGTCGTGAGTTCCACTACAACCTCGTCGTGAGTTCCCCTACAACCTCTTCGTTAGTTCCCCTACAACCTCGTCGTGAGTTCCACTTCAACCTCATCGGGAGTTCCACTACAACCTCGTCGTGAGTTCCACTACAACCTCGTCGTGAGTTCCACTACAACCTCGTCTTTAGTTTCACTACAACCTCGTCGTGAGTTCCACTTCAACCCCATTGTGATTTCCACTACAACCTCGTCGTGAATTCAACTACAACCTCGACTTTAGTTCCACTTCAACTTCATCGTGAGTACAACTACAACCTCATCGTGAGTTCCACTACAACCTCGTCTTTAGTTCCACTACAACCTCGTCGTGAGTTCCACTACAACCTCATCGTGAGTTCCACTACAACCTCGTCTTTAGTTCCACTACAACCTCGTCGTGAGTTCCACTACAACCACGTCGTGAGTTCCACTACAACCTCATCGTGAGATCCACTACAACCTCATCGTAAGTTTCACTACAACCTCGTCGTGAGTTCCACTACAACCTCGTCGTGATTTCCACTACAACCTCTTCGTTAGTTCCACTACAACCTCATCGTGAGTTCCACTGCAACCTCTTCGTGATTCCCACTACAACCTCTTCGTTAGTTCCACTACAACCTCTTCGTCAGTTCCAATACAACCTCTTCGTTAGTTCCAATACAACCTCATCGTGAAATCCACTTCAACCTCATCGTGAGTTCCACTTCAACCTCATCGTGAGTTCCACTACATTCACTTCGTAAGTTTCACTTCAAGCTATTCGTGAGTTCCACTACAACCTCATCGTGAGTTCCACTACATCCTCTTCGTGAGTTCTACTACATCTTTTCGTGAGTTCCACTACAACCTCTTCGTTAGTTCCCCTACAACCTCGTCGTGAGTTCCACTTCAACCTCATCGGGAGTTCCACTACAACCTCGTCGTGAGTACCACTTCAACCTCGTCGTGAGTTCCACTTCAACCTCATCGGGAGTTCCACTACAACCTCGTCGTGAGTTCCACTACAACCTCGTCGTGAGTTCCCCTACAACCTCTTCGTTAGTTCCCCTACAACCTCGTCGTGAGTTCCACTTCAACCTCATCGGGAGTTCCACTACAACCTCTTCGTTAGTTCCAATACAACCTCTTCGTTAGTTCCAATACAACCTCATCGTGAAATCCACTTCAACCTCATCGTGAGTTCCACTTCAACCTCATCGTGAGTTCCACTACATTCACTTCGTAAGTTTCACTTCAAGCTATTCGTGAGTTCCACTACAACCTCGTCGTGATTTCCACTACAACCTCTTCGTTAGTTCCACTACAACCTCTTCGTTAGTTCCACTACAACCTCTTCGTTAGTTCCAATACAACCTCTTCGTTAGTTCCAATACAACCTCATCGTGAAATCCACTTCAACCTCATCGTGAGTTCCACTTCAACCTCATCGTGAGTTCCACTACATTCACTTCGTAAATTTCACTTCAAGCTATTCGTGAGTTCCACTACAACCTCATCGTGAGTTCCACTACATCCTCTTCGTGAGTTCTACTACATCTTTTCGTGAGTTCCACTACAACCTCTTCGTTAGTTCCAATACAACCTCTTCGTTAGTTCCAATACAACCTCATCGTGAAATCCACTTCAACCTCATCGTGAGTTCCACTTCAACCTCATCGTGAGTTCCACTACATTCACTTCGTAAATTTCACTTCAAGCTATTCGTGAGTTCCACTATAACCTCATCGTGAGTTCCACTACATCCTCTTCGTGAGTTCTACTACATCTTTTCGTGAGTTCCACTACAACCTCTTCGTTAGTTCCCCTACAACCTCTTCGTGAGTTCCACTTCAACCTCATCGGGAGTTCCACTACAACCTCGTCGTGAGTACCACTTCAACCTCGTCGTGAGTTCCACTTCAACCTCATCGGGAGTTCCACTACAACCTCGTCGTGAGTTCCACTACAACCTCGTCGTGAGTTCCCCTACAACCTCTTCGTTAGTTCCCCTACAACCTCGTCGTGAGTTCCACTTCAACCTCATCGGGAGTTCCACTACAACCTCGTCGAGAGTACCACTTCAACCTCGTCGTGAGTTCCACTTCAACCTCATCGGGAGTTCCACTACAACCTCGTCGTGAGTTCCACTACAACCTCGTCGTGAGTTCCCCTACAACCTCTTCGTTAGTTCCCCTACAACCTCGTCGTGAGTTCCACTTCAACCTCATCGGGAGTTCCACTACAACCTCGTCGTGAGTTCCACTACAACCTCGTCGTGAGTACCACGACAACCTCATCGTGAGTTCCACTACATCCTTGCCGGGAGTTCCATTACAACCTCGCTGGGAGTTCCAATTCAACCTCGTCGTGAGTTCCACTACATCCTCGTCGTGTGTTCCACTTCAACCTCATCGTGAGTTCCACTACAACCTTTTCGTGAGTTCCACTACATTCACTTCGTGAGTTTCACTTCAAGCTATTCGTGAGTTCCACTACAACCTCGTCGTGAGTTCCACTTCAACCTCATCGTGGGTTCCACTACAACCTCGTCTTTAGTTCCACTACAACCTCGTCGTGAGTTCCACTACAACCTCGTCGTGAGTTCCACTACAACCACGTCGTGAGTTCCACTACAACCTCGTCTTTAGTTCCACTACAACCTCGTCTTTAGTTTCACTACAACCTCGTCGTGAGTTCCACTTCAACCCCATTGTGATTTCCACTACAACCTCGTCGTGAATTCAACTACAACCTCGACTTTAGTTCCACTTCAACTTCATCGTGAGTACAACTACAACCTCATCGTGAGTTCCACTACAACCTCGTCTTTAGTTCCACTACAACCTCGTCGTGAGTTCCACTACAACCTCATCGTGAGTTCCACTACAACCTCGTCTTTAGTTCCACTACAACCTCGTCGTGAGTTCCACTACAACCACGTCGTGAGTTCCACTACAACCTCATCGTGAGATCCACTACAACCTCATCGTGAGTTTCACTACAACCTCGTCGTGAGTTCCACTACAACCTCGTCGTGATTTCCACTACAACCTCTTCGTTAGTTCCACTACAACCTCATCGTGAGTTCCACTGCAACCTCTTCGTGATTCCCACTACAACCTCTTCGTTAGTTCCACTACAACCTCTTCGTTAGTTCCAATACAACCTCTTCGTTAGTTCCAATACAACCTCATCGTGAAATTCACTTCAACCTCATCGTGAGTTCCACTTCAACCTCATCGTGAGTTCCACTACATTCACTTCGTAAGTTTCACTTCAAGCTATTCGTGAGTTCCACTACAACCTCATCGCGAGTTCCACTACATCCTCTTCGTGAGTTCTACTACATCTTTTCGTGAGTTCCATTACAACCTCTTCGTTAGTTCCCCTACAACCTCGTCGTGAGTTCCACTTCAACCTCATCGGGAGTTCCACTACAACCTCGTCGTGAGTACCACTTCAACCTCGTCGTGAGTTCCACTTCAACCTCATCGGGAGTTCCACTACAACCTCGTCGTGAGTTCCACTACAACCTCGTCGTGAGTTCCCCTACAACCTCTTCGTTAGTTCCCCTACAACCTCGTCGTGAGTTCCACTTCAACCTCATCGGGAGTTCCACTACAACCTCTTCGTTAGTTCCAATACAACCTCTTCGTTAGTTCCAATACAACCTCATCGTGAAATCCACTTCAACCTCATCGTGAGTTCCACTTCAACCTCATCGTGAGTTCCACTTCAACCTCATCATGAGTTCCACTACATTCACTTCGTAAGTTTCACTTCAAGCTATTCGTGAGTTCCACTACAACCTCATCGTGAGTTCCACTACATCCTCTTCGTGAGTTCTACTACATCTTTTCGTGAGTTCCACTACAACCTCTTCGTTAGTTCCCCTACAACCTCGTCGTGAGTTCCACTTCAACCTCATCGGGAGTTCCACTACAACCTCGTCGTGAGTACCACTTCAACCTCGTCGTGAGTTCCACTTCAACCTCATCGGGAGTTCCACTACAACCTCGTCTTGAGTTCCACTACAACCTCGTCGTGAGTTCCCCTACAACCTCTTCGTTAGTTCCCCTACAACCTCGTCGTGAGTTCCACTTCAACCTCATCGGGAGTTCCACTACAACCTCGTCGAGAGTACCACTTCAACCTCGTCGTGAGTTCCACTTCAACCTCATCGGGAGTTCCACTACAACCTCGTCGTGAGTTCCACTACAACCTCGTCGTGAGTTCCCCTACAACCTCTTCGTTAGTTCCCCTACAACCTCGTCGTGAGTTCCACTTCAACCTCATCGGGAGTTCCACTACAACCTCGTCGTGAGTTCCACTACAACCTCGTCGTGAGTTCCACGACAACCTCATCGTGAGTTCCACTACATCCTTGCCGGGAGTTCCATTACAACCTCGCTGGGAGTTCCAATTCAACCTCGTCGTGAGTTCCACTACATCCTCGTCGTGTGTTCCACTTCAACCTCATCGTGAGTTCCACTACAACCTTTTCGTGAGTGCCACTACATTCACTTCGTGAGTTTCACTTCAAGCTATTCGTGAGTTCCACTACAACCTCGTCGTGAGTTCCACTTCAACCTCATCGTGGGTTCCACTACAACCTCGTCTTTAGTTCCACTACAACCTCGTCGTGAGTTCCACTACGACCTCGTCGTGAGTTCCACTACAACCACGTCGTGAGTTCCACTACAACCTCGTCTTTAGTTCCACTACAACCTCGTCTTTAGTTTCACTACAACCTCGTCGTGAGTTCCACTTCAACCCCATTGTGATTTCCACTACAACCTCGTCGTGAATTCAACTACAACCTCGACTTAGTTCCACTTCAACTTCATCGTGAGTACAACTACAACCTCATCGTGAGTTCCACTACAACCTCGTCTTTAGTTCCACTACAACCTCGTCGTGAGTTCCACTACAACCTCATCGTGAGTTCCACTACAACCTCGTCTTTAGTTCCACTACAACCTCGTCGTGAGTTCCACTACAACCACGTCGTGAGTTCCACTACAACCTCATCGTGAGATCCACTACAACCTCATCGTGAGTTTCACTACAACCTCGTCGTGAGTTCCACTACAACCTCGTTGTGATTTCCACTACAACCTCTTCGTTAGTTCCACTACAACCTCATCGTGAGTTCCACTACAACCTCATCGTGAGTTCCACTGCAACCTCGTCGTGATTTCCACTACAAATTCTTCGTGAGTTCCACTACAACCTCATCGTGAGTTCCACTACAACCTGTCGTGAGTTCCACTACAACCTCTTCGTGATTTCCACTACAACCTCTTCGTTAGTTCCAATACAACCTCTTCGTTAGTTCCACTACAACCTCATCGTGAGTTCCACTGCAACATCTTCGTGAGTTCCACTACAACCTCATCGTGAGTTCCACTACAACCTCTTCGTTAGTTCAAATACAACCTCTTCGTTAGTTCCAATACAACCTCTTCGTTAGTTCCACTACAACCTCATCGTGAGTTCCACTGCAACCTCTTCGTGATTCCCACTACAACCTCTTCGTTAGTTCCACTACAACCTCTTCGTTAGTTCCAATACAACCTCTTCGTTAGTTCCAATACAACCTCATCGTGAAATCCACTTCAACCTCATCGTGAGTTCCACTTCAACCTCATCGTGAGTTCCACTACAACCTCGTCTTTAGTTCCACTACAACCTCGTCGTGAGTTCCACTTCAACCTCATTGTGAGTTCCACTACAAACTCGTCGTGAATTCCACTACAACCTCGTCTTTAGTTCCACTTCAACTTCATCGTGAGTACCACTACAACCTCTTCGTGAGTTCCACTACAACCTCGTCTTTAGTTCCACTACAACCTCGTCGTGAGTTCCACTACAACCTCATCGTGAGTTCCAATACAACCTCGTCTTTAGTTCCACTACAACCTCGTCGTGAGTTCCATTACAACCTCGCCGGGAGTTCCAATTCAACCTCGTCGTGAGTTCCACTACATCCTCGTCGTGTGTTCCACTTCAACCTCATCGTGAGTTCCACTACAACCTCGTCGTGATTCCCACTACAAACTCTTCGTTAGTTCCACTACAACCTCTTCGTTAGTTCCAATACAAACTCTTCGTTAGTTCCAATACAACCTCATCGTGAAATCCCCTTCAACCTCATCGTGAGTTCCAATCCAACCTCATCGTGAGTTCCACTGCAACCTCGTCGTGATTTCCACTACAACCTCTTCGTGAGTTCCACTACAACCTCATCGTGAGTTCCACTTCAACCTCATCGTGAGTTCCACTACAACCTCGCCGGGAGTTCCAATTCAACCTCGTCGTGAGTTCCACTACATCCTCGTCGTGTGTTCCACTTCAACCTCATCGTGAGTTCCACTACAACCTCGTCGTGATTCCCACTACAAACTCTTCGTTAGTTCCACTACAACCTCTTCGTTAGTTCCAATACAAACTCTTCGTTAGTTCCAATACAACCTCATCGTGAAATCCACTTCAACCTCATCGTGAGTTCCAATCCAACCTCATCGTGAGTTCCACTGCAACCTCGTCGTGATTTCCACTTCAACCTCTTCGTGAGTTCCACTACAACCTCATCGTGCGTTCCACTTCAACCTCATCGTGAGTTCCACTAAAACCTCGTCGTGATTTCCACTACAACCTCTTCGTTAGTTCCACTACAACCCCTTCGTGAGTTCCACTACAACCTCATCGTGAGTTCCACTACAACCTCGTCGTGATTCCCACTACAACCTCTTCGTTAGTTCCACTACAACCTCTTCGTTAGTTCCAATACAACCTCATCGTGAGTTCCACTTCAACCTCATCGTTAGTTCCACTACATCCTCTTCGTGAGTTCCACTACAACCTCGTCTTTAGTTCCACTAAAACCTCGTCGTGAGTTCCACTTCAACCTCGTCTTTAGTTCCACTACAACCTCTTCGTGAGTTCCACTACAACCTCCTCGTGAGTTCCACTACAACCTCGTCGTGAGTTCCACTACAACCTCATCGTGGGTTCCACTACAACCTCGTCTTTAGTTCCACTAACAACCTTGTCTTTAGTTCCACTACAACCTCTTCGTGAGTTCCACTACAAACTCCTCGTGAGTTCCACTACAACCTTGTCGTGAGTTCCACTATAACCTCGTCGTGAGTTCCACTACAACCTCGTCGTGAGTTCCACTACAACCTCGTCGTGAGTTCCACTACAACCTCATCGTGAGTTCCACTACAACCTCATTGTGTGTTCCACTTCATCCTCGTCGTGAGTCCACTTCAACCTCATCGTGAAATCCACTACAACCTCTTCGTGAGTTCCACTACGACCTCCTCGTGAGTTCCACTACAACCTCGTCTTTAGTTCCACTACAACCTTGTCTTTAGTTCCACTACAACCTCATCGGGAGTTCCACTACAACTTCTTCGTTAGTTCCACTACAACCTCTTCGTTAGTTCCAATACAACCTCTTCGTTAGTTCCAATACAACCTCATCGTGAAATCCACTTCAACCTCATCGTGAGTTCCACTACAACCGCGTCTTTAGTTCCACTACAACCTCGTCGTGAGTTCCACTACAACCTCATCGTGAAATCCACTACAACCTCTTCGTGAGTTCCACTACTACCTCCTCGTGAGTTCCACTACAACCTCGTCTTTAGTTCCACTACAACCTCAACGGGAGTTCCACTACAACCTCATCGTGAGTTCCACCATACCCTCATCGTGAGTTCCACTATAACCTCGTCTTTAGTTCCACTACAACCTCGTCGTGAATTTCACTACAACCACGTCGTGAGTTCCACTACAACCTCATCGTGTGTTCCACTACAACCTCATCGTGAGTTCCACTACAACCTCATCGTGAGTTCGACTACAACCTCATCGTGAGTTCCACTTCAACCTCATCGTGAGTTTCACTACAACCTCGTCGTGAGTTCCACTACAACCTCATCGTGAGTTCCACTACAACCTCATCGTGAGTTCCACTACAACCTCATCGTGAGTTCCACTACAACCTCATCGTGAGTTCCACTTCAACCTCATCGTGAGTTTCACTACAACCTCGTCGTGAGTTCCACTACAACCTCATCGTGAGTTCCACTACAACCTCATCGTGAGTTCCACTACAACCTCATCGTGAGATCCACTTCAACCTCATCGTGAGTTCCACTTCAACCTCATCGTGAGTTCCACTACATCATTGCCGGGATTACAAAATAGCCTGTAGTTTTACTACAACTGTGATGTGAATTACACTACCACCTCGCCGGGAGTTTAACTACAACATCACCGGTGTTCCAATACATTTTCGACTGGAGCACCACTACAGCTTCGAGCATCAGAAGTGACAGGTAAATTATATTTTTATTCTTATGTTTATTCTTCTCTATCGATTTGCTTTTATAAATCGTGTGCACTAGACTGTGTCAATATGCCGAGGCGTTGCATTAATATTCCTGATATTTTTTGTTACATTTGTGGGGAATTAACTTTCAAAGTTCAAAGGCGAAACTTTACACCGCTCATCAAAAAGTGCTATGAACTTTATTTTGGCTTTAAAGTCGGTGACCAAGATAAGACTTGGGCTCCTCATCATTGTTGTGAAATTTGTGCTCGACGTCTTACAGGGTGGATTAAAGGTGAACGTCATATGCTTTTTGCGGTTCCAATGATATGGAGGGAACCTAAAGACCATTCTTCAGACTGTTATTTTTGTTTGACAAAGACTACAGGTATTACATCCAAATCAAAACATACAGTTGAATATCCATATTTGCCTTCTTCTATGAGACCGTTTCCTCATAATGTTATTTTACCTGTGCCACAGCCTCCTGAAAATGTAATATTTAGTGACGATGATTCAGATAGACGAGAGCAACAGTCGGATGACACAAATTTTGAAGTAGGTGCTTCATTAGAACCTCATTTGTTAACCCAAGAAGATTTGAACGACCTCGTACGTGATTTAGATTTATCCATAAAACAGAGAGAACTTTTAGGCTCTAGGTTAAAAGGCTGGAATCTGCGTCATAAGGGCACAAAAGTATGCTTTTTTTCGCAAGCGTCAAGATGAATTTCAAGACTTCTTTTCACAAGAGAATGATTTATTATATTGCAAGGATCTTGTTAGTCTAATGGAAGTGCTTGGTCATGACCATGATACAGAAGAGTGGCGTTTATTCGTTGATTCTTCAAAATTAGTTTAAAAGCTGTTCTTCTTCACAACGGAAAAAGGTTCCCATCAGTACTAATAGCACATGCATCCAACATGATAGAGACTTACGAAAACATGAAACTGCTTCTGAAAAAGATAGAATATGAAAGATATGGTTGGAAAATATGCAGCGATTTGAAAGTCATTGCTCTCTTGCGTGGATTACAGCTTGGATATTAAAAATTTTGTTGTTTTCTGTGTGAGTGGGATAGCATGGAAGAAAAGCTGGCCAAACCGTGATATCTTTACTCCAGGACATACAAATTTTGTAAATCCTCCCCTGATCGATTCAGAAAATATAAATTTACCACCATTACTTATTAAATAGGGATTGATGAAGAACATTGTCAAGGCAATGGATCGAAATGCCAGTGGATTTGCCTACCTAAAACAAAAATATTCTAGCATAAGTGATGCTAAAATTAGAGAAGGCATTTTCGTTGGACCTCAGATTCGAGAATTGCTGCAGGGTGGAAATTTTCTAAATAGTTTGAATGAAGTTAAAGCAGCAGCATGGAATTCCTTTAGAAACGTTTGCAAGAACTTCTTAGTAAGTGTCCAGACAATCTTGGTGCAGTTAGCGATAAGCATGGTGAGAGGTTTCATCAAGATATATAAAGCATAGAGAAGCGGTACCAAGGTAAATGGAGTCCCGGTGTGCTTACATACTACTGCTGGACACTAAAGAAGGATGTACCACAAGCAAAGTTCGAAATCTATCTTATCGGGGTAAACGGTCTAATAGACAGCTAGTTGATGAAAAAATGTATAAAGAAATACGAAATAAGTATATGAATATTATTGAAAAAAACAAGAAATGTAAGCTGGAGGATATTCCTGGAGGAAGTTGAAAATACATCTCCGTTTGGTAATACTTATAAAACTTTTAAACAAAAAATTTCTCCTAGGTCTTTTGATTTACCAATTCTAGATGTATCTTAAGATGTGCTCGAATCAGAAATGAAAAATCTTTTATCTTCTCTATTTCCGAATGACTGTCAATCTTCTGACATAAACTATCATAAATTAATCAGAGACAAGAGTTATACTTTTTCTAATGATAAAATCATTTATTTTGAAAATATTCAAATCTGTTCAATAATTAAAAAACTTTAAAATGGCAAGGCTCCAGGAATAGATCATATAAGCAATCAGATGATCAAAATAAATAAGTTCCCATCAGTGCCAATAGCACATGCATCCAACATGAAAGAGACTTACGAAAACATGAAACTGCTTTTGAAAAAGATAGAATATGAAAGATTCGGTTGGAAAATATGCAGCGATTTGAAAGTCGTTGCTCTCTTGCGTGGATTACAGCTTGGATATACAAAATTTTGTTGTTTTCTGTGTGAGTGGGATAGCAGAGATAGGGAAAGGCATTACATTAAAAAAATCTGGCCAAACCGTAAAATCATTACTCCAGGATATAAAAATATTACAAATCTACCCCTGATCGATTCAGAAAATATTTACTTACCACCATTACATATTAAACTGGGATTAAAGAAGAACTTTGTCAAGGCAATGGATCGAAATGCCAGTGGATTTACCTACCTAAAACAAACATTTTCTAGTATAAGTGAAGGGAAGATTAAAGAAGGCATTTTCGTTGGACCTCAGATTCGAGAATTGCAGCAGGATGGAAATTTTTTAAATAGTTTGAATGAAGTTGAAGCAGCAGCATGGAATTCCTTTAGAAACGTTTGCAAAAACTTCTTAGGAAGTGTCAAGGTTGAAAATTACCGAGACATAGTTAATAATCTGTTGCTTTCCTACAAGGCACTGGGATATAACATGTCCCTCAAGAACCATTTCCTGCATTCACATCTAGATTTCTTTCCAGACAATCTTGGCTCAGTTAGCGATGAGCATGGTGAGAGGTTTCATCAAGATATATCAAGCATGGAGAAGCGGTACCAAGGTAAATGGAGTCCCGCTATGCTTGCCGACTACTGCTGGACACTCAAGAGGGATCTACCACAAGCAAAGTATAGAAGAAAATCCACTGTCACTGCTTTTCAATAAATAAATATGTTTCGTTCGTATATGCCTATATATTAAAAATATTTCCAAATTTCAAGTAGGTGTATCTCAGAAATATTACGTAATAGAAAAAAACAAATGGTATAGTTGGATTCAGGACATGTAGATATGATGCTATTTCTTTGTGGACAAAGAAAAATATTTTTTGATAAACCAGTGTAATGTAATAAGGGTTATGCAAAACTGCTTACGTAACATTGTTTGCATTTTTTACTGTATTTATCCCAATACTAAAAAAAGACCGTCACGCAAAAACCATAAGTGATGGGAAATCTCTGATTAGATTTTTGAGTTCAGCATGAAAAGTTACACTAGAAACATAATCAGGTTCTCTTGTGCAAAAATCTTATTGACCAGTGTTATTAGAGTCCTCCAGGATATAGGCTGGCTTTAGACGGTCTAGGGATATATTGTGATTTTTGCCTTTAATCAGGACTGAAATATTTATCAGACCTCTCTAAAACTTTGGAAGGTCCTTCATAAACTGGTTCTAGAGGTCTTCTCACTCTGTCTTTTCAGATAAATACGTGAGAGCAACTTTTCAAATTTTTGTGCATAAAGACGTTTGGATTTCTGTTCGTTTTCGACTTAAATGGTTGATGGGATGACATAAGATCTTAGCCCCAAAAGGATTGTAGGCAGACTTTCTGTCCATTTGGTGTAGTTATGAGCATTTATGGCTGTTTTAAAAGTTCGATGGAACCTTTCCACTTTGCCATTCCTTTGGGGATGGTATAATGTAGTATGCTTCAATTGTATTCCACACATCGTAGCAAATTCCTTAAGTTGTTGGGACATGAATTACATGCCACGATCAGTAATCAGGTAGCATGGAGTTCCATATCGATTAATCCAATCTCTGTAGAAGGATTTGATTATAGTTTCGGTTGTAATGTCTTCCAATGGTACAACTTCTACCCAATTGGTGAAACGGTCTATGCATGTCAGACAATAGGGTTTCTCCTCTGATGGTGGCAGGGGTCCAATCAAGTCGATGTGGATTGTTCCAAACCGGTCATCTGGCAGTTCGAATTTTCCATATTCAGTTTTTATGTGGCGAGTAACTTTACTTTTCTTGCAGCCTAGGCATGTTTTAGCCGAATTCCTTATGTCTCTTCTCATGTTGAACCATGTATAGCGGGATATAACTTCTTTGACCATATTCTTGAGTCCAGGATGAGAGAGTTCATGAATCGATTTGAAAATAGTCATCCTGAACTCTTCTAGGATATATGGTCGTATTTTAGAAGTAGAGACTTCGCACCATAAGGTTTTGCCCGAAGGTATAGGATGTTCTTTGAAACTGAGCGACTTATTTTGTGATCGTATATTAGCCAGATCAACGTCATCTTGTTGTTTTTCGGCGATGGCATCGAAATCTATGGATGTTATTTCGTTGTTTCTGGACAATGTATCAGCTACGACGTTGTCTTTGCCTATGATGTGTTTGATGAAATGTGTTTATCCATTGCAGTAAGGGCAGTAGAAATTATTTTATTTTTAAAAGAATCATACGCGTCTAAAATAGTTTCGTATTTTGATAACAGATGGCGCGCTAATGCATATCACAACATATATTTTTATTGACAAATATCACGCACAATTCACCATATAACAATCACAATTACACACCACTAAATCACTCACAACGCGCACATAATTGATATTGTAAAGTTCTATTTTAATTAAAATTTCACATAGCAATTTTACCTCTAATTATTGATGGGTATTAACTCCTTACCTTTCTAGCTCACTGAGCATCCTCTTGTGTCCCAGAAAATTACCTATTTTGGCAAATAATAATCTCTAGAGACTCCAGTTACCCAGAAGGTCTTGCAACATCTATAGAGGAGATGATCAAAAGACAATAGCTCTATAAATGGAAGACCATCTTTCACAATGTTCACATCAATACGTTAGTATCGATAAATGAGAATAGAATGCCCCCTGCAAGGTGGCTAATAGGCCGATTGGTGGAGACTCATCCTGTGAAGGACGGCCTGGAGCGGATTTCGGTTAGAGTGCTCCGAAGACTCCTTATGGAGCTGGTGCTGCTTCTGGTGGCCCCTCCGGAACTTTATATAGTACATCAAATCGGGAAGTATATAGGAGTTTTTATTATCATAATTCAATATATCTGTGTATAAAGAGACAAAGGTCGCCTCTCCCGTCAAAATAGACGTCAAAACTAGACGCCATCTATTGACCGTCGCCGCAACTAGCGGCCTCGGGTCGGTGACAAAGCCACAACACCAGTTTTGGCAAACTGAAAAGCGTCTACCTAGAGACCATGGTTTCAGGCTAATAGCCCTCGTCAGTCTAGGGCGGACTTTATTCCATGAGATCCACACGGGATCTAATGGAATCTTGACAGTCTGCCAAAGAGGTGTTTAGCTGGCAAAGTGGGTTGGCCTAATCTATGGCTAGAATATAGATGGAAATTTTGCCAGGAGGAAATTGATCTAAAGAGACAAAGGTCGCCTCTCCAGTCAAAATAGACGTCAAAACTATAGATAGCGTCTAGTTTTGACGGGAGAGACGACCTTTGTCTCTTTAGATCAATTACCTCCCGGCAAAATTACCATCTATATCTGTGTATATATATATATATTGTATATATTTGACAACAATATCTGGTAAAGTGTATATATTGACTGTATACAAATTGTGATTAGAAAATAAAGTGTGTAAGAACAGATGCCTAAAGGGTGGTTTTAAAAATCCTGGGCGGGGGAGTACTCCGCTGCATTCAGAGAGATGACTCGAGCGCCAACTATGCCTATAATTTCGGGAGTGAATTGCTGAAGGTGTACCTAATGTTTTTCTTATGTGAAAATAATCAAAATTACAGTACTAAAAATGGTGAATATTTATTCATTCTTTATCTTACACTACCATCATCTAATGCAAGTACATTTGCCCCGAACACAGAGACCTCGTCGCCCATTTCTGAGGCATGATCTGATACATTCTCTCGTTTGTCTGACGGCGCATCCTCTCTGGGCCTCAGTTACAGTAAACACTGCACAAAGAAACACACAGTTGATTGTGAGATAAGTAGTAGTAGTAGTAGGTAACTCAGGGAACGATAGAATATTATTGTGCTATATATTTAGAGGACACAAGTACCCTAGAACGAATCTCGCTTCCATTTTTTTCATCGGACAAAAACGCTGTATATTCCTGGCGCGTGACTATTAATATTGTATCTATACTAATAAATATTCAAATTTTCTACTTTAAATTTATGTTTTAAAATATAAAGCCATGTATAAATCTCAAGGCGATATATCAATCAAATAAACAAGAGATGGAATTACGACGATATAATTATTTTTGACAGGTACTAACTTCCCAACTAAGGCCATATGAGGCGATACGTTCTCGCTTTGAAGCAAACTGAGGGTGATCTAGCCTTAAGTTTAAAATAAATTGTTAAACCTTATTTATTCTACATATAAAATTATTATTTTGGCTTATTTTATAACAATTTAGAATCTTATATTTTAAATTTTTAAGATATCAATGACATTTAATTTACATTCGTTAATATATTTTTCTGCCTTTCGATCATGAAAGCTGTTAAAGTTTCTCCATTTCGAGAAAGTGAGGAAAATTCCAAATAGGCTTTAAATAATATTTTTGTGTAAGGATTGTTAATTTTGATTTCGCAAATTTTGTATATAGGTTAGGTATTTATTGGTGAGTTCTCTTTGTCGGTTAATTGTTACTCTTTAATAAGGAGGCTTTATCCCCTTCGCACTATAATACAATTGTATTTGAAAAAAATTCTATCAGAGATAAGTTTTTTTGAAATTATTTTATTTTTTTTTTTTCAGATTTTTATTTTTTTTTTACTTTTTATTTCAAACTCATCTATAAATGATGTTTTTCAAATTTTACTTTGTATAGGGAAATTGAATGATGCCATGAATCTATAACTATATTGAATTCTCATTTGGCAAACCTTCTGGAGAATTTAGCAAGAAATATACAATATAAAGAATACACTCTGTACAAGCAGTAACATACATCGTCATAATATTATTGTTATAAAAATAATGAATGAATATAATTATCTTATTCTGAGAAAAATTAACTCTAGTTTAGATATAGATGTGAAGCCTAAATAACAATAATGAAAAATAGTCGGTGGACGGCGGTCCAAACCGTCGGTTTGCCGACAGCCTTGAACCGGGATTGAATTCCGCATTGTACACCTTTTTTGTGAACCTGCTCACATATTTCATTGTAAATAACATAAGTAAGGTTGAGCTTTTTGAGCGGTAGCTAAAGTTATTTTAGAACAGAAACAGAGCCTGAATACAATATTAAAATTTGTTACTATTATGTATCATGGGGATATACAAAATATGTAAAAATTATCCTGAGTATAAATGCAAACTTTGTAACGTATAATAGCCTTTTCTGGATATAAGTAGAAAAGCAGTAAATGACAATCGCAAAAGACAATAAATGCGCTACTTAGCTCAATAGAATAAAAATACAATTTGAATATAGTTGAATCAATATATATATATATATATATATATATTTATTTAACTATTCATTTTCGCAACATTTTTTCTCCTAAATTAAAAATTCAATTTATACGAAAATATTAGAGTAATTAATCCATCAATAATTCCTCAAAATACTTATAGATAAAAGTGTCTCTCCAAGGTATATATATACCAAAATGATAAGAATTTCAAAATAAAGTTGTATGTGAAAACCAAAGTGAGGTTTTAAGACTTTGGGGAGAATCCACTTACCCATGCCGAATAAGAAAAGCACAACGAGAAAGGCTGTGAAGTTCATCTCGCGGCAGGTAAAAGAAGACAGGGTGTTGATCCATTATTCTACTTACCTGGCCCTATATATAGTAGGGTCTATCTTGTCAGGATATCCAGTGTTTCGCAAAATCCGTTATTATCTATTTTAATCCCAAGGTCATTTAACACATTCTGATAGAATAAATATGTTAATTATTATTGAAATCCAATGATTACAAGGTTATGGAATATTAAAAAAAAGTATAAAAATGAGACATATATCGCCATAAAATATTCTTTCTCAAGTAAGAAATACACGCACCTATATCTATTTGTGCCGCTGAGAATATTATTATTTTATTAATAGATATCATGTTAATAGCAACTATGTACTATTATGTATTTTGTTTACACTTAACGCTTAAAAGGTAAGTTAAAATTCTCTCAGCATCGACCCTTTGACATTTGAAAATCAGAAAAAAAAAATCATGGAACTCATTAATTTCGAAACTTTTTATATATAATACATACATAGGTTGTTCCAAAAGCAATGCCTGTTTGGCCATAAGAAACTACTAAATATTCTAAATTGAAATTTGTACAAATATAAATCAAATATTTTTAATGAAATGTTATTATTTAAAATATTCTCCAGCGGAGCCTACACATTTCCTACAGCGTTGACGGTTATTTTTTCGAATGATTTCGTAAAGTTAGAACATAGCGATAACTGTTCACAGTGATACCGTCTTCTGAAAAAGCAATTAATATTACACCTCGCAAACACATCTGCCATCATCATTTTGATTTCTTTTTTGCTCGGGTGAGCTGGGATGATGCCATTCTAATGACTCTGCCTTAGATTCTGGATCATGAAGGTATCCCCAGTGACAAAAGTTACTTGTACGGGTTAGCACACAAAAATGCAAAAAACTAGGGCCTAAAGTAATAGTAGCAAACACAAAGAAAAGCGTATATTCAAGAGTACAACAATGAAAAGGAGCAAAATAAAAACTCACGATTTGCTATATAAAAAAAATAGTACTTATCCTTTATTGTAGCGTTGGTAAGGATCGGACCGGGGTCACACAGGTATGCGAGATCACCAGACCCGGACAAAGCACGCAGAAAGCACTTTAAGCATCTCAAAACAATTATCCCCCACATTGCCCTTTGCTAAATCTTGATTTATAAACCACTCTCTAACCTCGTGAAGTAACATTTGATCATGTTATACCGCGTATTTTATTTCCCAAACAGGTAGAAGACGGGAAAAGCCAAGCCAGGACTGTAAGCTGGGTGAGGCATCAAAGTCCACCCATATATGGAAATTTGAGCCAATGTTTGTTGCGCGGTGTAAGATCTTGCATTGTCCTGATAAAATTTAATTTTACAGTCGTTTAGGCTTTGCATTTTTGTTGAAAATGGCTCATTTGATCTTTTCTAATGATTTACAATATCTTTTCTTGTTGATGGAAGTATTTTATTCAAGCATATCCATTAATATGTGCCCAACTTGATCCCAAAAGACCGTTATCATGATTTTGTCTTTGGAAAGGGAAAGACATGGCTTTTTTTCTTGACATTAGATTTGGGTCCATTTCATTGATTGACGCTTTGGAGAAGGTTCGTAATGATAAACACAAGTCTCATCATTATGACTCATTTAAAGGCCTCAGAAGCTGATCCTGGATAATACTGGATCCTGTGATCTGAATATATTTCTTTCCGAGCTTTAATAATTTCTCGTGTTAAAAGCTTTGTCACCTTTTTTGAGAACAATTTTCGATAAACAAGATCTGAGAGTAGTTCAAGAACATTTTTTAGAGATTGAATGTTTTTTCATCAATTGATATGTCGAATTGTCTGGTTAATCTTGATAATTTACTCAAAAATGCCAAATTTTTGTGTTTTGTGACATTTGGAGGTTTACCTGGCCTCTCTTTTCGTGTAACAACGAGGGAAGTTAACAGAGTAGCAAAATATAGACATAAACATGATAATATAAAGTGACAAAGTTTTTAATATTTTTATTAACAGGGTGGTTATTTTTATGATTATATTTTGTCTTCCGTAATTTCCCACGTGGCATTTTGGTGGAATGCTGGGTAAGTTAGGGAAGACAAACTGAAGACCGCCGAGAAGACCTTGAAGCCATGGGTGCTGTGATCTACATTTTCTGCGACTGAGTCCAGGATTCCAACGCCGTGTTAAAGCCAAGACTTCCCTCGAAGATGACGATGTCCCTATAGACGATACGACGACAAAGCCGTTCTTCACGCCGCAAGAAAAAGACGCAAAGGTACTAGGGACAAAGTTCCAAGACTTCGATGGAATCCTTGGCAAAAGCACCTCAGATCCATGTCAGTATCTACAATAATTGCTAGCTGTGGGTCACAGCTCCCATAGGGAAGAATCTATGTAACAAGGGTTTTATTATTTTATTAACAGAGTAGTTATTTTTATGTTTATAGTTTGCTACTCTGTAAATTTCCCTCGTAGCTTATCTTTTGTTTACCATTCATAGTTTGTTCTTGCTTGAAATACATTTTTGTCTCCTCCTGAAGTTTTTGTCTTCCCTAATTTTCCACGTGGCAATATGTTGATAAAATAATAAACACTTTCTACAATTTTGTTCCATATTTGATCGGCAAGTTGCCCCTCTTTTATCTTTAACAACCATTTTATTCACCTGTTTCTATTTCCATTTGTGTACTGTCAATACTTCAAAGACTATTGAGTTCCACCGATATTGCTACTTTGACACTCCATCTCTTGGTTCAATAGGTTATTCTACCGTGTGGTGTAGTTCTGCAACATGGCAATATACACCTCAAGTACTACAGAACGAAACGGTTAAAACATAAGTTGTTTACCTTGTGATTATACGTGTTAGCATTATTACCTTTAAATATTAATAATATATATATATATATATAATTGAATGTCTGTCTGTACTCTATAGATTCAAAAACCATACATCCAATCGCCGTGAAAATTTGGGATATTATTAGGCAAATCCCCGGGAAGGTTTTTGAAAAATAATTTCTTGAATATCTTGAATATCCTTAGAGTTATTTGCAGATTTGTAGATTTAACTCACAAGCAGCGCCACCTATATTGCTACTTTGACACTCCATCTCTTGGTTCAATAGGTTATTCTACCGTGTGGGGTAGCTTTGTAACATGGCAATATACACCTCAAGTACTACAGAACGAACCGGTGAAAAAAGAAGTTGTTACCTTGTGATTATACGTTAGCATTATTACCTTTAAATATTAACTACGTGGTATCTACACAGAGGGGGTTAGATATACAGTACTGTGACAACGATCAGGAAGGTAAACCTCCCTAACCGCTGTCACAGTACTGTCACTAGCTAGACCCTGCAACACCGCCGTTAGTAGAGCTGGAACGCAGCGATGTCAGACTCCCCATCTAGAACGTCTGTTAAACACAGTAGCCTTGAATTCAGACTTTATGGTTAATATATCACTATTGTCACCGAGTCCCTTCTTCATCTCTGGCCTTCACATGGTTTGAATTTTATTTTATCCAACATGTGATTGGTGGTGAATCGTTCTAAAAATATATTTCACGTTAAGAGTTTCTAGTTTCATATTACTTATTGGAGAAGTTATCTATTGTTTATTCTTCTCAGAAACAAATTGTTTCTCTGCAGATATCCGCTAGCTGGGTTATAGTTCTGATATTTACACATATATATATTCCAATATTATAACCTCTGAGAAATCTTTAGGACAAAATAACAAAGCCTCCGAGGTTGTGTTTCTTTTTTAAAACGTTTAATAATACTCAAGCTTTCGGGTATGGTGGCCCTTCTACAGGAGCAACGCGAATGGTGGTGAATCGTCAGCAGCTGTTATATATTTACCTAATATATTTACATATTTACAATTTTTTATAAAAGAACTATTAATTTCTTGATATATGCTAAGTATTGAAATATTATTAATGTTTATCCAGAATATTTACATCTTTCTAAACTAAGGTAAAAACTATTATATAATAATTTAACTTATGAGATTTGAATTAGCTATGGAAAAGTGTTATGAAATAGGAGTTATTGTATTAAATATGGGGAAGTGTACATTTTTTAATTGCTATTTATGAGTTCTGTATATGATTCTGGAATTTCAATGTGCCTATTGATGCTTGCGTGTTTTAATGATAAAAAAGCTTCTAAGTACAGTATTTTCTGTTTGTTGTTTATGTTGGTATAGAAAGTTTTTGGGTTATTTAGGTTGAAGGTGTGACCTGTATTTTGTGTGTGTTGGAATAAAAGGGATTTTTTATCTTTTCTATTTATGGATCTGGTTTGCTCATTCATCCTATCTATTACTTGTCTGCTGGTTTCGCCTATGTACATACTATTGCATTGGTTGCATTCTATTGAGTATATTGCTTGACTGTGGTATATTGGTGAGTTATGGCTATTGTGTTTTGTTATGGGATTTCTGACTATTGCGCCTATGTTGGGTGTGTTTTCATAATATGTTTTTATACCATATTTTCTAATTTCTCGGGCTATTGTTACGCTATTAGGGGAGTACGGTATGATGCAAATAGATTTATATGTTTGACTATTGTTTGTGTTATTGGGGTTATAAAAATGCCTTAATATAAATTTTTTTGGGTATCCGGCTGTGGTAAGATATTGAATTATATTTTTAGTTTCTATTGCTTTACATGTGTTGTTGGAGCAATGTGTGTGTATCCGTTTAGTTAGGGTTTTTACTGTGTTGATTTTCTGGCTTAGTGGGCAGTATGATGAATATTGTATGAAATTGGGTTGGAATGTAGGCTTGTAATATACTGTGGAAGTGTACTGTGAGTTGTTTTTAGTAATGAGGATGTCAAGGAATGGTAAGGAATTATTGTTTTCTTTTTCTATGGTAAAGTTTAATTCATTATGGAGGCTATTTATTTCAGTTAATATATCATTAATTTTATCTGTTTGGCAAATGCAAAAAATGTCATCTATATATCATTTCCAGGTTTGTATTATGTTAGGGAAACGACTGATTATGGTTTGGTTTAAGTGTCTCATGACTATTTCGGCTAGTGGGGAGGATAAAGGACTACCCATAGGGGAGCCATTGGTCTGTTTGTAGTATTTAGAGTTAAAGGTGAATATGTTTATTTTTAAACTTAGGTTTATCAATTTTGTAATTTTGTCGGAGGTGCTGTTGTCGATACCGTGTTGCGAGAGGAAGTTTTTGGTGGATTCTATAATTAAAGGGTGGGGCAAACTGGGGTATAAGTTTACGACGTCGAAAGAAACCATAGTGTGATTATCCCTGTAGGGGGTATGCCATCAATAGGCACATTGAAATTCCAGAATCATATACAGAACTCATAAATAGCAATTAAAAAATGTACACTTCCCCATATTTAATACAATAACTCCTATTTCATAACACTTTTCCATAGCTAATTCAAATCTCATAAGTTAAATTATTATATAATAGTTTTTACCTTAGTTTAGAAAGATGTAAATATTCTGGATAAACATTAATAATATTTCAATACTTAGCATATATCAAGAAATTAATAGTTCTTTTATAAAAAAATTGTAAAGATGTAAATATATTAGGTAAATATATAACAGCTGCTGACGATTCACCACCATTCGCGTTGCTCCTGTAGAAGGGCCACCATACCCGAAAGCTTGAGTATTATTAAACGTTTTAAAAAAGAAACACAACCTCGGAGGCTTTGTTATTTTGTCCTAAACATATATATATATATTAATATACAGGGTGATCCAAAAGTCCCGCACAACTTTAAAAATTAATAACTCCGCGAATATTTGCGCTAGAGCAATGCGGTAACCACCATTGTGTTCAGGATGCAATGGGATTTTTTATGGCAAATAATGAAAAAATCGAAATTGATTTTTGTTAAAATTTTATTCGCTAGATGGCGCTCTACCAAATCAGAGATTCAGCGGCCAAATTGTTTGATAAATTGAAAAATATAACTGATCGACACGTATTTTTCTTTTTTGAATTCCAGGAAAGAACCCTAATAATATCAAATGATAAATTAATAAAACACCATTTCGCCAAAAGTTAGAAGAATTGGTTGACGATTTTTAAATACAATCTGAGATATGTAAAATAGGTATATGCAAATTAAAACATGTAGCAAAAAAAAATTGATATTTTAGATGCGGTTTGCTGGAATCCTCTCAGCTATTTAAATTTCGAAGATAATAAATTTCTATTTTTTTTTAATTCAACACTCTCTCAGTATCGAATATATTTATTTTAATTCATTTGAAAAATATTCATCTATCTCTGATGATTTATTTTACTCTGGAATGCCGTTCTTGTTTTTGTCGTGTCCAATAAAGAGCCTCAGATGTCTCCATGCATCTCTATCACAGCAGCAGCAGCAATGTCCACTATCTTGGATGTATAAAGCTGCTTCTCTGGGTCTATGCCAATTTTCTGCAAGGCTGCGGGCATGAGAATATGTGGGTAGGTGTTAGTTCCACAACAGGACAGTTGTTGCATGTTCTATAGGTTCTTGTGCCATCTGGATGTATTGTCATTCCTTTATAATGTTTTGTTCTAAGTATTGTTATAATTTTTGTCAGGTTTCTCTCAGAGTTTATTTCACATATTTGATCTTCTCTTATTTTTTGTTTAATTATCTTGTATTTTGCCAAAGCATCAGCATCAAATACTGACATTTGTTCTTTATTTTGGCTTAGCTTTCTGGCTTCCTTTGCCAATTCAACTGCCATTTCATCACCCCCGATCCAAACACTGGCAGGAATACATTGTAGAATGCAGTTATTCTCCAATGATTCCAGTTGGGTAAGTAACGAGTGTATTTTCTGTGTGATTATAGTTTTGCCCTTCTGAATTCCTTCTAGAGCGTATATGGAGTCGCTGTATATTAAAATTCCTTCTGCCTGATGCAGGGATGGTTGGTTAAGGCATAAATCAAGAGCTTTCCAGATAGCTGTCAGTTCACAAGTGAAGTTTGACGATATCTTTCTTTCTCCTTCTTTGATTTTGATGTGTTTTCTATTTTGCAGTATTATGTTAATTCCGGCCCCTCCATTACTCAGGGTAAGGTCTAATGATCCATCTGTATATACTGTTAAATAATTTCTCTGATTGCATAAACCAATTGTGTCAAGTCCTTTCTTTTTAAGTATATTTTTGTTCTCTTTTTTATTGCAGGGTTCATTCAGGTTAAGATTGATGATTACATTTGATGGCAGTGGGGTAGGAAATATTGGTTCTTATTGAATTTGAAATTCATTATGTTTCATATTTATGCCTTTTCTAATATTGTTGTCGTACTGAAGTGTTAATATCTTTTGAGTTTTTCTTTTTGTGTTCAGTTTAAATAGGTTCTATGGAATATGTGTTCGGTTTCTTTACATTTTAAGCTATTGGTGAATTTTATTGTTTTTAATTTTCTTCTACTTTCGAGTAGGTCTAGACCACATTCTCTTTGAATTTTCTCTTTGTTTGTGGATGAAACAGCACCAGTGATTATTTTAGCCGCTTTTGCTTGAACACTGTCTAGTCTTCCTTTTAGTGATGAGCTTGAGGGAGCCCAGACGAGTGTTGCATATTCCATTATCGGCCTTATTAAGGTGATATATGTTGTACTGAGAATTCTGGGTTTTGCTTCCCAATTTGTTCCACATAGCCTTCTCAGAATGTTTAGGTTTCTGGTAGCTCTATTTAAGGTGCTAATTATGTGTTCTGTAAATCGAAATTCCTCATCAAGTATCACACCTAGGTATTTTGGAGATTCAATTTATCAATTATTTGGTTATTTATGCTTATTTTGGGGTTATATTTATGCCTTTTTTCCTGTCAGTGGAGAAGACGCATAGGTTTGTTTTTATTGGGTTTATGGTGATTTTGAGTTTCATTGCCCACTTCTCCAGTCCTCTCATTGATGTGTTCAGTATTTTTTTCTGGTATTTTATACTGCTACTTGTATACCATATGGCTATATAATCTGCAAAACAGAAAACCTTTGTGTCTTCAGTGAGGTAAGGATGGATGTCGTTAAGGTTGTGTCGTAATTAGACGTACAACAACTCAAACTTGACCATGACTCTTATTTTAGATCTTATTCTTTTCGTTTGGCCAACAATTAATGTCCAATATATATACACATATATTCTTTAATAATGAGACTTTAAAGAATGCAAATAAGTTCATCTATTTACATACACAACACATCTCCCCCCTTAATAATACTCCAGTCGGTCTAGAGGAATTCTAGCTCTCTGAGGTCTAGGACTGCGGACGGGCACTTGCACAGCGGCAGTCTCCGGTTTAGGACTGCAGGAGGGCACTTGCACAGCAGCAGCCTCCTCCTTGTTTCCTGATGTAACCTCTGGAACCTCCTCTTCGCTTTCTTTCTGACTTCCACCTACAGGCTTCTCTCCTGACGTTCGAAAAAGTATCAAATTTCTTGTCTCCACTTGTTTCTTTCTCACAGTCGCAATTAATTGATAGGCCTCTTATACACGAGGCCCTCGAAACTTATAAGGTAGTGATGACAGCTCAATAATTTCAAAATTTTACCTTTTTTTCCATTTAGGTCCAGTTGCATAGTTTGCGGAAATAAACCTCGCAACCTGTAGTAAACTGCTTCTGCCTTCTTACGGCCTCATGAAATACCTCTCGCGGATTTCCAATCTTGGTATCAAATTCGAGAATATTGTGATCTTAAACTTCTCTTCATTAGCAGTTCCGCGGGGGATTCCTTTATTACAGTTTGGGGGAATGCTCTATGAGCAAATAATAATCTTTGTAGATTCGTCTCTAAATCATCTCCTTCCCATTATTCTTTCTCAAAAGTTTTTAACTCTCTTACATATCTCTCAGCTAAACCATTTGTACTAGGATTATATGGTTTGGTCTTAGTGTGCTGTATACCATTCACTTTGGTAAATTGCTCGAATTCACCAGAGATAAACTGTCTTCCGTTATCTGTAACCAAAAATTTGGGCAATACAAATATGGCGAAAATTTCTCCAATATGACTTATAAGTCTACGACTTATGAGTCTACGAATGTCTGAACGGACCCACTAGATCAAGATGAAGTCGATGCCACTGTTTTTCGGGCCAAGTCCATTCCGAGATGGTAGCCGGGGGCATGCTTGCCGATTCTTGACATACTCTACATTCTCTAGTAACTCTTCGATGTTACTGTCTATGCCTGACCACCAGAAAATACCGTCTGGCAATCATCTTCATTTTAACAATCCCCATGTGCATTTCATGCAAGTCATTTAGAATTAAAGATATTAATTTTTGGGGAATTACCACTCTTTCACGCCATTGAAGACAACCAAACTTAATTCCTCATTGATCTTATAATAAGGAGCTAGCGGGTTTTCCCTCAGTACCCTTGTGAATTTCCAGTTGCCTTCTCTAACAATTTTTAATACTATAGACAGTATTTTATCTCGGGACGTCTCATATGCCACCTTCCTAAAAGAGAACGGTACCTCATTCAACTTCCTGAGAAGAAGTACCAAGAGACTCCCTGAGACTCGATTCTAAAGGAAGACGTGACAATGCGTCAACATTGGAATTATCACTACTTTTTCGAAATTCCACAGTTTAATTAAATGCAGCTAATTTTAAGGACCATCTTTTAATTCTGGATGCTGCACATATGGGAATTGGTTTCTGAGGTGAAAATATATGAATTAAGGGTCGGTTGTCTGTGACCAATACAAATTTTCGTCCCAGTAAGTATTGTCTGAATTTCTCAACGCCATAAGTTATACTCAATGCTTCCTTTTCTAGTTGAGAGCACTTTTTTCCCTCTTCAGTTAATGTTCTAGAAGCAAAAGATATAGGGCATTCTTCCTTTCTATCATTTCTATGACTCGGAATTACGCCTAGTCCATAGCTCGATGCGTCACAAGCCAGAACCAATTCTTTGTTTGCATCGTAATGTGTGACAAAACAGACTTATCAGTTGATAATGACTTACATTTTAAAAATAACATTCGATGTTCTTTCGTCCAATTCCATCTACAATTTTTATTCAAAAGCTAATAGAATGGCGCTAAAATGTTTGCTATATTCTTTATGAATCTAGAATAACAAATTAAGAGTCCTATGAAAGATCTCAATTGCGAAACATATTTTAGGTTCAGGCGACTTTATCACTGCTTTAATTTTATTTTCTAAGGGATGCAGTCCATATTTATCAATTTTAAACCCTAAATATTCCACCGAATCCCTTTTTAATTTACATTTATCTCTGTTTAACTTTAAACCTTTTTCTAGCAATCATCTAAACACTAGATCCAACTTTTGTTCATGATATTCAAAGTCTTTTCCTGCAACCAATATATCATCTATGTAGCAGGCCACACCTGGCAAATCAGCAAATAGACCTCCAAAAATCTTCTGAAATTTATTTGGTGCTACCGCTACACCATATGGTAGTCTTTTATAAGAAAACAACCCCTTTTTTGTGTTTATATTAACAACAGCTTTGGCTTCTTCCGCTAAGATTACCTGTAAGTAAGCCAGTGATGGGTCTAGAGTCGAATGTACGGTGCTTGTAGATAATTTTGAAGAGATTTCATCGATCGATTGAAGGGGATACCTATCTAATTCTATTGCTTTATTAGCTGTACATCTAAAATCACCACATATCCTTACACTACCATCCTTTTTAATACCGGTATTATCGGAGCGGCCCAATTTGCATGAACTATAGGTTTTAAAATGCCAGAATTCACTAAACGAACAATTTTATTCTATACTCTGTTTTTTTAAGAGAAAGGTAAACTTCTAGCCTTACAAAACACAGGAGTCACATCCTTTTTTAAATTAAAATTTATTCTAACATCTTTTAGAGTCAGCCCAAATCTTTGTTAAACAAATCTGCATACTTATCCATCAAACTATTTCTATTAGATTCATTATTTAATATTTTATTGCTAAACAATCTAGAATAATCAAGTTTTAACTGTTTAAGCCATTCTTTTCCTTAATGAAATTACCTGGATTTTTTCATTTACAACTTTTAATCGTAAATATTGGTTGGCTTCTTTTACAAAAACATTTCTTTGACCTTTAATCTCTATTGATTTACCACAAAAGGATTTTGATCTTAAATTTGTTAGAAATAACTTTTTACATTGCCAATAATTCTTATAAATATCTTTAGGTATTAACGTAACTCGACTTCCTGTATCAATTGTAAAGCACAAAGAATAATCATCTACTGTTAAATTTATTGTGGCATCAGTTTCGCCTTGTACAGAATATATAGAGTCCTCTTGTTCAAATTTACATCCCCACATATTTTCACTAGCTTTGCAGTCCCTACTTAAATGACCCAGTTTTTTACATTTTAAAACAAGTATTTGTTCTATGAGGTAAAACAGATGCCACGTATGAATGTCTTTCACCACATCTATAACACACTATTTTGCCTTTGCCACTTTGCCTGAAAGGCCTATGCTGCGCCGTACGATTATTGTACTCACCCTTTTTATCCTTTCCATTCACAGGGAATATCTTGGCCACTAATTTATCATGTAATTCTCTTGTATTTATCTCCGCCAGTTCGAACGAGATCGCCACTGCAAAAACTTTATCCAGGGTGACATCGTCGTCCTCTTGTAGTAGCTTCTTTTGCAGGCTTTCCGACTTGATTCCAGCCACAAAACGGTCTCGCAACTTGGTTCCCAGCATATCGCCGAAATTACAATTTATTGCTAAATGTTTCAATTCTCTAAGATATTCCGAAATTGATTCTCCTTCCTGTTGAATTTTCTTCAAAAATCTGCATCGCTGTGGTATCACTTTCTTCTTTGGATCCAAATGCAGCTTAATTCTTTGAATGATAGTATCATAGGGTTGATCCTTCATTAGGCCGGGAAGAAAATATCGTTTCCCAGCTTCAAAGTTTCAGAATCTAGTAGCGAGGTAAAAATCGGTACTTTGTTCTCCTTCTTCAGATCATTTGCCATAAAGGAAGCCTCAATTTTTTGTACAAAAAGATCGATGGTATCCTCCACTGGGCTATAGCATTTAAAAGGTACTCTTAACTTTGAACTTGTCATGCTGATCTTTTCTACTCCTTTTTTTTTTCTTGATCCAGATAGTTTCAAAGATGTAGTAGTTATACTTGCGTGAACGCCGTTTTTCTCAGCTTTTTACTAGCTCTGTAGATCCCGCATCCTCGTCGCCACTTTTGTTGTGTCGTAATTAGACGTACAACAGCTCAAACTTGACCATGACCTTTTATTTAGCTCTTATTCTTCACGTTTGGCCAACAACAAATGTCCAATTTATATGTACACATATATTTTTACATAATGAGTCTTTAAAGAATACAAATAATCTTCATCTATTTACATACAAAACAGTTAATATATAGCGAGAAGAGTAGAGGACTGAGAACAGATCCCTGAGGTACACCAGCCCATGTTCTTCGGTCCTTGGAAAATGCTCCATTGACCCGAACCTTTATCCTTCTTCCCCTTAAGAAGTCTGCAATCCAGATTAAGATTTTTCCTTTTACCTCGATGTTGTGCAGCCTTTCAAATAATTTCTCCCTCTACACTCGATCAAAAGCTGAGGTCATATCCAGGAATACGGCCGTTGTCTTCTTTGGCGGTTTTTCCTGGAAATAATCTATTATTGATTGGCAGAAATAGAACAGTTTATTAGTTGTTCAGTATCTGGATCTATATGCAGTTTGGCAGAAGTTTATTTTATTATTGTTAGTGAGCCAGACTATGAGCCTAGAGTGGATAATTCGTTCTGTTATTTTACAAGGTATGCTGGTAAGAGCAATTGGCCGATAGTTCTTGCATTTCTTGGCATCTTTGTTTGATTTCTGTATTGGCGCTATAATTGATATCTTCCAATTCTTTGGTAGCTTACCAGTTTGCCATGAAATGTTCAGTATTCGTAGGAGTTGATTTTTAGCTTTGTCTCCAAAGTGTTTAATCATTTGACCAAAGATTAGACCATCTTCTGGTGACCTCTTGGATTTAACTTTTCTATTGATGAGTTTATCTCATTCAATTGAAGTCTCTCGAGTAAATCTTGTTGATGATTTTTCTTGCTTGTTTAACTAAATTGTTTATATTATTTTGTAGCGGATTATGTAAGTTTTACTTTTATAGCTATTTTTAATGTGAAGGAAATAAGAAAATCAAGAATGTATGTCTCGTTAGTTTTTTATTTTTAACCAACGTCGCCTTTTTTCAAAGTTTTCCTGTAAACAATGCTAAGTGATGATGATTATTGGAATAAAGTTCTATGAAAAATTAAATATGAGAATAATAATTTTGAGATGTTTACAGCATATATATATATATATTTTTTCCGTATCATTTACCCCCGCTTTGATGCATTTATTCACGGAGAATAAATGACTTTAATTGGGAGATGTGAGCCTTTATAGGATCTCCTGTGGGATTTCTTGATGGGTTGTCTTGATCCGTTGTAGAGAGTTCGTAAGTCACTTTAGACAATCTTCTCAAAACTTGGAATGGTCCTTCATATTTGGGAGCTGTTTTAATTAGCCTCGGATCATTGTAGGGAATTATTTTAAGAACGAGATCTCCAACTTTAAATTCAATGTCGGGATGCCTTGAATCATGTCTTCTTTTAGAAATATCACGATGATGTTGAGTTCTTTTTATAGCCAGTTTTCTAGCATCTTCTACCGAGGTTGAGGGGTTATCAGCAAATTGTGGCTGCACATTGTAACCAAAAAGTAGAAAAGATGGGGGAAAACCTGTTACGTCATGAGGGGTGTTGTTGTAGTCAGTAATGACCTTGAGCAAAAGTGTGCTCCATTTCACCTTCGGTTTATCAAGCAAGGCCGCTCTTAACTTGGTCATGATTGTTCCGTTAACCTTGTCGCACATTCCATTACTCTGGGGGTGGTATGGTGTGGTGAAAGTTTGTTTGATGTTATGAACTTTCAAACACCTTTTGAATTCCTTGGAATTAAAGTTTTTTCCGTTGTCAGTGATAATATGTTTTATGGGTAGCGAGACTTGAAGGATTCTGTTGAAACATATTGTAGCGTTGCTTGAGCTGTGTTTTTGATAGTGGGAAATGCCCAAACATATCTTGTAAGATGATCAATGAACACTTGGATGTACTTGTGCTTTGTCTTTTCAGCTGATGTTCCCATAACTATTGTATCTGCACTTATTACTTGAGCTGGTTGTAATTCTGTGTCTGGAATTATTAGTTGTACTAGAGTTGGTTGGTTAGATGATTTGGTCAGTTGACATGTCTTGCATGATCTAACATAAGATTTAATTTCCTGTACCATGTCTGACCACCAAAATAAAGGAACTATTAATTTGACTGTCTTGTTCATGGATGGTTGACTCATGTTATCATGATATTCCTTCAGAATATGTTCTTTAAAAGAAGCAGGCACCACAGCCCTGAGTAGTCTCTCTTCTTGACCATCACTGTGTTTTGATGATCTTGAGGGTCTTCAATGAAAGCTAGATCTGCCTGTCTTTGATGTTGTTGTAGCTCGAAAATGGAAATACTTAGATCTGGGGCTCTTGATAATGCATCTACATGAGTCAGTTTGTTTCCAGATCTGTGTGTGATTGTAAAGGTTTTAGTTGATAAATTGACTAGCCACCTGAAAAATTTAGATTTTGGATTTTTGAGATTGAGTAGCCACTGTAAGGCTGAGTGATCCGTAATAACTTGGAAGGGCTTGTTTTCCAGATACACCTCAAAATAATCTATTGCTTGGATGACAGCATAGCATTCCAGTTCATAAGCTGAGTAGTTCTGTTGGTGTTTAAGAAGCTTTTTGGAATAGTATGATATTACATGTTCTGTTGAATCAATTTCTTGACTTAGTATTCCTGCTATTCCAATTGCTGATGCGTCTGTATATAGTTTGCAAGGTACTTCTGGGTTGTAAGTGGTAAGAATTGGTTCTGATGTTAAAGCTGCTTTTAATTCTATAAAGGATTTATCAACTTGAGGTGTCCACGAGAATAATTTATTTTTTTGTGTCAGGTTTGTGAGAGGGGTGGCAATCTCTGCAAATCTTGGAATGAATTTCCGGTAGAAATTTGCTAAGCCAATGAATCTTCTGATTCCTTTAACTGTTGTTGGTTGCGGAAAGTCTTGAACAGCTTTGATTTTATCAGGATCAGGTTTTACTTTATTGTGACCAATGATATGGCCTAAGTATTTGACCTCTGACTGTGCAAATGAGCATTTGTTGAACTTAAGCTTGATGTTGTATTCAAGCAATTTTTCAAATACCTGCTTTATCAGGTTCATATGCTGGGAAAAGGATGAGGAATAAATGATGATATCATCTTGGAAACCACATACTCCTTTCCATAAAAGAGTTCCTATCACTTGCTGGATGATTTTCTGGAATGTTGATGCTGCATTTTTGAGTCCAAAGGGCATAACCAAAAATTCATAATGTCCATCATTGGTGACAAAGGCTGTTTTGGGAACTGACTCAGGGTGCATTTGAACATGCCAGTATCTCCAAGCCACATCTAGTGTTGTGAAATACTTTGCTCCATGAAGTCTATCAAAAATATCTTGCAAAAGTGGCAAGGGTTGTTTATCATCAATTGTAATTTTATTGAGTTCCCTGTAGTCTACACAAAGTCTATTGGTTCCATCTTTTTTTTTGCACTAAAACAACTGGAAAAGACCATGGGGAGGATGACTAATTAATCCTTTCTTAATCATTTCTTTGACTTGTTCGGAAATTTTCTCATATTCAGAGATGGGTCTTCTATATGGTCTTAAACTTATAGGCAAATGTTCTTTGGTGACTATATTGTGCTGAATGGAGATTCTTCCTATATCTGTTCGATGTTGACTGAAAATTTGCTCATTTTCCTGTAATAATTTATTCAACTCATCCTGGTTAGGTTTTTGCAAATGATTAAAGGTTGTGCAAACAAGTGCCATTTCTGCTGATTGCTTAGAGTTCACTGTTTTATCTTTAGTGTCAACAATAAGTTCAAAGTCTTCTGCAATATCCAAGCCAATGAGTAGCTGGAATTTTAAATTAGGTATTACATGAAGTTTGACCTTTCTAGTTTTATTATGAATTTGCAAATTTACATTAACATATCCCAAAGTTTTGGTTAATGAGTTAGCTTGTTGAATTTGCATGGGAAAATCTATTAAAGGATGTAAATTCAAACTTTTTATTAAATTTTGACTTATTAAAGATATGGTAGCACCTGTGTCCATGAAGGCTTGTAAAGGATGTTTGTTGACACAAATTTTAAAGTCTATCAATTTATAAGGAGGATTGTTAGTTGATAAGCAAGCTACTTTGTTTGTTTCATTACTTGTGGTTGATTCGGTGACTGTTGTAATGAATTGTTTTGGTTGTGTATTTTTAGATTATCTCTCTGTTTTATAATTTGGGTCATAATCAGGACATTCACTCAACCAATGTTTCACTTTAATTCTTTTCTTCGTGCAAATTGGGCAGAAAAATGGGCAATTTGAAGCTGATCTTTCCTGTTGAGATAGAGTGCATACTTTGGGTTTAAACAAATTTCTCAGCTTACTTTGTTGCCTGTTATGCTCAACAGAAAGTGCAACTTGTATCCATTTGGTTGGATCTGCAGGTTGTGCTGCTGCAAACACATCCCTCCAACTCAAAGGTAGCCCATCTGTTAGTAGCTGTATTGTCTCTTCCCTTTTCAAGGATGTTTGATTCAGTAAGTCCATTTTTTCTTTAAAATAAGTCTCCACGGTTTCACTTGCAAGGAGCTTTCTGCTAGATGCTAATACAATGAGACTATATGTGCAAGGCTTAAATCTGGCATTGAGTTTATCTTTTACAGTTTCCCATTTTTTTTATATGTGCATTTGTAAGAATTTCATCAGCAAAATATTCTAAGGCTTCATCTGCTAAATAGTAGATAAGATGTGTATTTTTTCTTCATCGTTTGCTTTTAAATTTTCTACTTCATACAACTTAATCCAACTTTCAATTTTTATATTATTCTTACTGCCAGAATATTTTTCAAATCTATGTATATTTGCCATTATAACAATAAAGATGTTTCTCTAAATGAGTTATTTAAATTTGAAATATATAATCTTTTGATTAAAATTTACCTTTTTAATTTTCTTTCGTATCCTTTCGACTGCGCCAAGTATGTAGCGGATGTATGTAAGTTTTTCTTTTATAGCTATTTTTAATGTAAAGGAAATAAGAAAATCAAGAATGTATGTCTCGTTAGTTTTTTATTTTTAACCAACGTCGCCTTTTTTCAAAGTTTTCCTGTAAACAATGCTAAGTGATGATGATTATTGGAATAAAGTTCTATGAAAAATTAAATATGAGAATAACAATTTTGAGATTTTTACAGCATATATATATATATATTTTTTTTCCGTATCAATTTTTCAGAGTCCTGTCTTCATTCGTATAGCTGTGTCTGGAAGGGCTTGAAAGATATTCAGCAATTATGTTAGCCATCTGTTTGTTCGTTCACGCTGTTCTATTCATATCGGTTAGAGTTTTGGAGGATTGGTGTTGGTTTTAATTGTTTTATAACAATCTAATTATATTCCAGTGATGGCTGTCCTTTCTTGGATCCAACTTTTAGCAGAAATCTTCCCATTTTTCTCTTGTTTGAATATCCAAATTTCTTGTTCTATTTTGTGACTAATTTCAATGAGTTCCTTTATGTTTTCTTCTGTTTTATTTGTTTTAAGAAGTTCATTGATATCGTCTCTCTCTGCAATCATTGCCTCGATGTTGTGGTCCTTTCAGGTCTTTACGTCTACCTCTAGGTATCGATGCTTTTTCAGCTTTGGATATGTTCGAAGAGAATTTTTCCAAGTTTTTGTCAATCGTTCTGTGATTTAATTCTTCGTTGCACAGTTCTTCAAGCTTTTCGGTGAATCTTTTCCAGTGTTCTTTTATCCTGTTGGACATTCTAAATTTTGAAGTTTAGGGTTGTTAAAATTGGTCTATGGTCACTGATTTCACATTTCAGGATTTTCCATTGTGTTGTGGGTGCGATGTTGTAATTTATCGCTGTGATGCCTATTGCGGATTCTGTTCCTGTGGACTTGGATAGATAGGTGTTCTTTTCGTTATTTAACGGTGTAAGGTAGAGGTCGGTTAGCATGTCCTCAACCTGCTGACCTTTGTTATCCTGGACAGGTGATACCCAAGTTGGACATTTGGCGTTAAAATCACCGAGTATGATTGTGATATCCGAAGACGCTTCACTTAATGTGTCTATCAGGCCTGTATTGATGCTAGTATTATCGGGGTGATAAACATTTAGGTTTGGTATTGTTTTATCTGGGATTTCTATTGCCTGAGCTTCTGTCGTGCTTTCTGTAGGCTTACTCTGATTATAGGCGATTTCATTAAATTCGATTTTTAGAGTTTTAATCAAAACGGCAAGTCCTCCTACAAATTTTCCCGGTCTACCTTTCGTAGTGTTGTATAACCTTTGATATTGAATCTCATATTCCGATTCAATTTTGTCTCCTGAAAACAAGCAATATGTACATTTTTGTAACGGAGAAGACAAGTCAGCTCTTCAGTTTTCCTCTGGGTGCCATTTATATTGAGCTGTAATAGATTTAATTGTGTCCTCGTAGTAGATTTCTCATCAGAAGCCCGGGCTGCAACTCCTGACGCGGCGGTTACCCCGGACGCGGTAGCATTACTGAAGATATCGATTTTGCTCTTCATTGGAAAATGGGTGCCTTAGTTAGTCACCTTGGAAACGAACAAGAATTTGGTCAAATATTCCAAGGGTTCAGGGGGGACCGCAGGGAGGTGTGGTCGGACTTCCCTCCCACCCCCGGGAATGCCGTTACTACATAATAAACACTCTTGGTGAATTATTGCTATTCAGAATCTGCCACTGAAACTTTACGAGCGTTTCGTTCCTTTAAAGATATTCGAAGCGGTAAAGGACCCATGAGTTGCTACTCTCTAAGTCGAATGATTAAAAATTTTGAGGAAACTGGATCTCTGGAAGCAAAACCTCGGAGTGGAAGACCATCGACATGCAAGTCAGTGGCTGTTACGGTTTTGCAGAATATTTAAGCTATTGAAACGTTATCCACGTATGGAGAAGTAAGTGCTCGACAAGTTTCTCGACAAACGGGGTTTTCGTATGGAACAGTTTGGAGAGAACACACATATAGACTTTTCCTAAAAAATACCCAAAAAAATTCAAAGTTTTCACTATTGAAAGTCAGCGATTTTGAGAAGCGTCAAGAATTCGCTGCATGGGATTTCCGGCAAATTGATATTGATGCAAACTGGCTGTCGAATGTTCTGTGGACAGATGATGCTCACTTTTCACTAAAGGGAGAATTTAACATTTAAAACGCCACATTTGGGCAACACAAACCTTAGGATTTTTACAGAAAAACCATTTCATCAGCCCAGAGTTACAGTTTTGTGTGGGTTCACTTTTATTTTCATTATTGGGCCATTTTTCTTTGAAAAATCAATGCTGAAGGATACGTTCGGTGAAGATCATGGGATAAGTCGCCACTTTATATACCATTGGCCTCCAATATTACCAGACTTGACGCCTTACAAATTCGGTTATGGGGGTACATTAAGTCGCGTGTTTATCGATGCCGGCCTACCACATTGGCCATGTTGAAGGCTTATATCAGATGACACGTATTATAAATTTCAACAGAAATATTATTTAATGCTGTCCATTCTGTCATCTATGGTCTGCAGGCGGTGTTTGAGAATGAAGGGCGCCACATTGAGCAAGGATTGTGACCTAATACATGAGAGAAGGCAGTTACCTCATGTGTTATATTTTGCAGCTCTTTGTTTTGGGTTATGGGAGTAATAAATTCTGTCCTCACATATTGACTCTTTTTTTTTCTGTAAACAGTAATTTTTTGTTTGTCATTTGCTCACATCTTATATTATGCCGTGCAGGCCAAAGTGTTATAACTTCTCGAATAACACTTACACACAATTTTACTCCTTATGTTTAGTCTATCACTTTTCGCTCATTAGAAGAAATAGCATAAGGAATATTCTCTGTACCCCCCAGTTCTAGAAATTTTGCGCAAAAAATAATACAAAATGACTTTAACTCCACGTTTTTCAACGCAAAAAGTCGGTTTAAAAATTATTTTTATTTGAGGGGATACATTTTCAAAATTGTGTACAGTATAATAAACAATGATAACATTGACAAGCCCATAGGATATTTGGAATAAAGTACAACAAATATATTTTATCACTCCCCTCTATATTTCATTTGTTGGATCATGACAAATATCCCGTTAAATAGTCAAGGGTCGCCAATTAGTCAAGAAACTACACATTCCATATAGCAAGTATTCCTATTAGTAGTGCCATCATAATTTTTGGTACTATATTAACATTTCAAAAAATCGTGTAGTGATATCAGTAGTGATTTTCAAACATTCAATCTATTTCACAAAACTCCATTTGAAATATAAATATTTTTTGCTACGTGTTTTAATTTGCATATACCTATTTTACATATCTCAGCTTGTATTTAAAAATCGTCAACCAATTATTCTTACTTTTGGCGAAATGGTGTTTTATTAATTTTTCATTTGATATTATTAGGGTTCTTTCCTGGTATTCAAAAAGCAAAAATACTTGTCGATCAGTTATATTTTTCAATTTATCAACCAATTTAGCCGCTGAATCTCTGATTCTGGTAGAACGCCATCTAGCGAATAAAATTGTAACTGAAATCAATTTCGAAATTTTCATTTTTTTGCCATAAAATTCCATTGCATCCTGAACACAATGGTGTTTACCGCATTGCTCTAGCGCAAATATTCGGGAGTTATTAATTTTTAAAGTTGTGCGGGACTTTTGGATTACCCTGTATATATATATATGTTCGTTGGAATTTCTTCGTCTCTATATGTATTATAAATTTTATTTGATTTATTCGTAAATTTCTCGCTAAAAGACAAGGCGATTTCCATCAACCCAACCAATCAGTTGTCACGTGATAACGTCAGGCTATATAAGGCAACAATCAGTTGTTTCAAATTAAATTACGTTAAGATGGAAATTCATGATGATCATCCCCCGCCGCTTTTATTTGTACTCATATAATTCAAATTAGTTAATGGTGGTTACGGAAACATTTTCTCTATTTTTGTGCATATTTGATAAAAAATATTTGTTGAAAGTTATAAATTTAGGAATATTTCTGGTTTATTGATCATTATTGTGCAGGTTAATTCATATCTTTTTTATTATGTATATATGGTAATTTAAACCAACAACCCTATATTATATAATACTTATAACAAGATTGTCGTGTTGTATATAGAAACACATCTATAAATAATTATACGCATGATTGACATGTGTCATTGCATCACTATATGTAATGTACTTTGTACAAACTGAGGATGAATAAATAAAACTATGTAATAGATTAAGAGCTGAGTTGAAGCAAGATTGAGAAGTCAAACATCTAAATTCAAGATAGATGTAAATCACAAAACAACTTCTAAAAATAAATTGGAAGCCGTCAGGCAGGCGCCAGTGTCCTGTAGCGACACGTGCTGTAATGCAATACTTCTTTGTCCGAGGAGTTATATAAAAAGGCCCGGCTTAGCAACAGTCAGTGACAGACTTCACCATCAGCGCGTCGTCGGTTGTCTCCAAGGTCCACCTCATTCACCATGTAGTCAGTAAGAACTCTTCTATATCTCCATCTTGCTCTTAGCTCGACTTTTATCTGTTCATGGAACTTTCCTTCTACAACTGTATCGCTTCGTGTTGTGTGTGTGGACATTCCCAAGCTTTCCACTCTGCCTCGACCACGACTGCCTGTACTCTGTGAGAACTGTTAAAGGTCCTACAAGGTGCAGAGAGGAACTGGAAAACTCTCCACGCCCTGACTGTCCCTCTCGGTTACTACAGGTTTGACCCTCGGTTACCACAGCTTAGAGCGAGATTTTTTTTAAATGATGATTAAAATAAAATGATGACATAAAAATCACATTCTAAGAGAATATTGGCGGGCGCTGGAAAGGGTTAGTAGTTTAAGAATATGCAATTGTAAGGAGTGCACATGTAAACCAAATATTCAGATCCAGGTGCAAAGTGAGGATATAGACTTGGGCGTCTTCCTTGGCAATTTTTCACTTGCGATCCGATATAAGGGTTACAGTGCTTTGTCACAATTTTAGGGTTATTGGGTTGAAAAGGTGTTGAAGAAAAGAATTAATATGATTGAAAGGGGTGGTAGAGCTATGCGATAAATAGAATTGTAGCGACAGTAGGTGGTCTGACTTGACTTGAAAAATCAAAGGTTGATTGTGGTCCGCCAGAGCTGAAAAAATTGAAAGTTGAAAAAAAGTGAACGCTTTGTGCTTGCGTTGGTGATTTGCTCTGCGAATGATTGAAATAAACTCTTGAAGCGTGTTCAGGCCAGAAGTTGAGATTTGTAAATCTGGGGAACTGTGTTCAAAGAGTTTGTTGAATTACGAAATCAAAAAAGAAAAATTGTCAAGCAGTACTGTCGTTTCTACGATGGTTTGAAGCAATAGCTGAAAAGATAGTGATGATAAAGTTTTGGGAATTGTGTGTGTGGTTAAAGAATATGATTGTTGAAAACGATTGTTGTAGATGCCCGATAGTTGATGATAAACATTGTCATATAATAAAGGTATTTAAACAAATATAAAATATAGTGAATAAAAAGATAGAAATATGATTGCGGATAAAAAAAGTGTAAGTGACTAAAATCAAACATGTAATATATAAAAAATATAATAATGAATTGAAAATGATTATTGAAACAATTAAATGTTTTGCCATACTAAAATAATATCATGAAAATAAAATTGTTAAAATAAAGTTGTTAAAATAATGTTGGAATAAAAATTTGATTATATAATTGAAAAGTAAAAAATAAAAATAAAATTATTCAAGATTTTATACAAAAATTATAATATAATTAAAGGTTATTAATGATTAGATAAATGTTAAGTAGTGAAAAATTGAACAAAAAATTGTCTCTTTTGAAGAAAAGTTACAACTGTGGTGTGTAACTAGGTCATTTCTGCTTTGTTGAGGTTGTCAATATTAAATAAAAATAATAATCTAATTAAAATAATTATATCTGAAAATAGACGATCTTAAGGTTTAAAAATATTCAAATGTTAAAAAAAAAACTCAAATTATGTTTAAAAAGTTGAAGTTGTAAAGTTTTTTTTTTTTTTTTTGTAGAAGGAAATTCGTTGGGATCTTCCCGCACAGGTTCGAAATCTGTCGACTCTCACTATAAGCTATGGTAACCGAGGGTCAAACCTGTAGTAACCGAGAGGGACAGTCAGGGCGTGGAGAGTTTTCCAGTACCTCTCTGCACCTTGTAGGACCTTTAACAGTTCTCACAGAGTACAGGCAGTCGTGGTCGAGGCAGAGTGGAAAGCTTGGGAATGTCCACACACACAAAACGAAGCGACACAGTTGTATAAGGAAAGTTCCATGAAAAGATAAAAGTCGAGCTAAGAGCAAAATGGAGCTATAGAAGAGTTCTTACTGACTACATGGTGAATGAGGTGGACCTTGGAGACAACCGACGACGCGCTGATGGTGAAGTCTGTAACTGACTGTTGCTAAGCCGGTTTTTTTTATATAACTCCTTGGACAAAGAAGTATTGCATTACAGCACGTGTCGCTACAGGACACTGGCGCCTGCCTGACGGCTTCCAATATATTTTTAGAAGTTGTTTTGTGATTTACATCTATCTTGAATTTAGACATTTGACTTCTGAATCTTGCTTTAGCTCAGCTCTTAATCTATTACATAGTTTTATTTATTCATCGTCAGTTTGTACAAAGTACATTACATATAGTGATGCAATGACACATGTCAATCATGCGTATAATTATTTATAGATGTGTTTCTATATACAACATGACAATCTTGTTATAAGTATTATATAATATAGGGTTGTTGGTTTAAATTACCATATATACATATAGAAATAATACCCTTCCCACGTGGGGACTTATCTGTACACGTACTTGGAACTGCCAATTTGTCTCTCTTGGCCATTAAAGCCTTTTTATTTTCGTTCCCACCAAAACAAGTGCAGGCAACCACTCTTATGAGAATCATATCAAGAGTAATGCTAATTCCCATTGTTCGCCACACTTTATTTATATGATATTCCCAAACTTAACATACCAATCGTCAAAATAAACACGATATTAGACCAAATCGTAACTCTATGACCCTATAGAGTCTCATTACATGATCAAATTGAGAAACAATCACAGATAAATCAAATGCTTCAACACGAAATAACAGTGCCATATCTGTCACTATACTCCAGTCCTATAACCTTCATCATAAAAACGATACAAAACGAAACGTTTTGGAATGATTATAGAATTAAAATGAAATATAATTTCCCCAGATGTGTACACACACACTCCATTACTGTTAATAGACACAATTCTCGACAAATTATCTAATGTCAGATGCTATTCATACGCAGACATTGATCCAATCGTACGTCTACTTCTTGCTTTTGCCTCTCTAGAAGGACACTTTCAAATTAAACGTTTGCCGTTTGGACTTAAGACAGCTCCGCAAATTTGCAACGCGCAATAAACCACTTTATCCAAAAACACAACCCCAATTTCATAGCGCACTACATTAATAATGATATATTTATTCTTTTTTTTACGATTCCATAAAGAATATATGCACCACCGTTACCAATGCTTCACAGACTCTCGGCAATAAAACATCCATAGAAATTATTCCTAATGAGAAGTTTTCAAAACCACAATCGAGTTTCTAAGCTCCGCCATCACCGCAAGCACATACACATCACAACCAAGAAAAACATTGATGTAATCAACGCAATAAAAAAAAACCAAACAATTAAAAGCTCAAAATTTTATTTCTGAGCGTCATAAAAACGTCTGTAATTCAAAAATGTAATTCAAACTATGCACGATTCCGCACACTGCTAAATTAAATACTCAAAAAGGGCACACAATGGCACTAGGACAGCACAAATGTCAACAGGCATTCACCACTCTCAAAGAGAGCTTAGCATAAATGCCGCTTTTTAAATATAATATATGATAATCACAGTCTCACCGTTCGGAAGAGATTAATAGAATCACTGAATGTCGTGGTCCATATGTATGAGGAAAGCGAAGACTTAAAACGTGGCTGATTCCACACTCGCATTTTCAGTGATACGCTAACCTATGTACGGTGGATTCTGTGGCCATTGGACATGCGTTGGACCTGGACGCTATGGGTTCTGCGCTACCTGGAGTATAGAAGATCCATCTATGCTTCCTTCCGGTAGTGAATCTGTATAAGACCGGTGGTTTTAATAAAGCTGCATGTGTATATGTGATTTTATACAAGTATTATATAGCCTCGAAATCTTCATGTGCTTCTTTAGATCGATTAACGATACGGGGAGTTATTTAGGACAAATTACTTTTGCATAAGCACTTAATATTAGTGTAATATATAATATGTATATATGGTTTTGACCAAGGACTTCGTTGTTGTAGTGTGATGTAATCAATATATAGCGTGAGATATTCATGTTTTTAGTTCTTATGATAATTCTGTAATAATATTATACAAATATATAACAGTAACATACAATATCTTTTAATAGAAACTACATTACCTAAGATTATTGAAAATTAGGTAGAAGAGTACATAACAATTAGCATTCAATTTCACCAAGTAGTTGGTGATCTATGGAGATACGCTGGTTACATATATGTTATCAAAATTCGAAACTATTTTAAACGCGCAAGATTCTTTTTGAAATTAAACAATTTCTACTGTCCTTACTGCAATGGAAAAATTAAAGGGAGGGCCTGGCTCATCAGTGGAGAACCTTCCCAACGGTTTCGTCAGTTTAATCTACCATACCGCTGTTATATTGCATTTTTGAAACTTAAAACGTTGGGAGGGTTCACCACTGATGAGCCAGGCCCTCCCTTTAATTTTTCCATTGCAGGAAGGGCAGTAGAAATTGTTTAATTTCAAAAAGAATCTTGCGCGTTTAAAATAGTTTCGAATTTTGATAACAGATGGCGCGCTGGTGCATCATATTACATGTATGTTAGGTTAGTTCAATTTCTCTCACGTCTGAAAAATAGAGATTTTGTGTTCGCACCAAATAGGTAAATATGCACGACTTATTTTACATATGTTATAATATGTAAATGTTATGTGATGGTAGGTGCTGCTAACATCCAGCCTCGAGCGTGGTACACCATCATCCTGGTCTGTTTCCAGGTACGTCTCGTACATTGCTTTAAAATAACGTGTTCTTTCCTTTAGGTAATTGGTTCTAAGTATGTTTAAATGGAGAGAAAAGAAGTTTCAAATATCTCTTTAAAAGAACGCAAAATGCTGCGCATTTATTTTTATCGATGAGCGTATTGCGCGCATTTGATCAATGAATTTAGACAAAATACCACCAGTTTTAAGAAGATTTATCAAAATATTCATATATTTATATACAATTCTCTAAGTTTATGGCTCCTTTTATTTCCCTAATATTTTTCCATTTTGTGAATATTGTTGTTGAATTTTTAAAAAATCGATTCATACATGTAGGTCACTTTGAAAGTTTTGTTACATGAAAAATCAGGTATGTTTGACTGTTGAAAATGACAATGATGATTATAAATACATAAAAAGATTATTTGAATTAAAACTAGGACGAGACAAGAATTGAATAAAACACAGCTAAGACACCGGAAAGAATGCAAAAAATATGATAGGAAGCACAATGAGAGAAGCTATGACCCAGAAAAGTTAGAGGCGGTTTGGACTATCCAGGCACCGGACTCCGCCAGCCATGAGTAGGCGTTCTTTCCCCCTGCTCCGCATGCGACCTGAATTCCCTTGAAGCAGGCGAATGGAGATGCGTCCTTATATCCAGCAACCCTACGCCACCTACGGACAAAGGACGGGCCAGTAGACTTCCCAGGAGTCAGATGGCTCGATAACAGACGAACCGCGTCAGTCTGGCTTGCAATTTGGCGATAGTGGCGTCGCCGTGCAGATTGTGGAGCACTGCCGCTAGTACCAGCGAGTTGGCCGCTCTCGTTCGCCCGACCAGGGGGAAGCCACGGACGTATTGGGACCATCTAGAGATTACTCTCTCCAGGATGCCCAGCAAATGATTTTCCTGGACCGATGTTCCTTGGCCAGATGTAACTTCGTAGCCCAGCACCGTGATGGAAGATGCGGACCACGAGATGCCCAGCGGAGAGTCGACGCGGTCTCTCCAGGCGCCGTACCACAGTCCCTTACTCTTTTAGAAGTTCACGCATACTCCTGTACGCCGAAAATAGTCAGAAATGGTGGCAGTTGATGACGCGGGTCTCGAGGCCCCAAATGTTAATGTTGGCCATGGCGATCTTGCCTGACCACAGGACGCGATGCCAGAAGAAGGTGACTCCCTGCGCTACGACATCCCCTGGGAGTCGACGTTGGCGCGAAGACGGCGCTGTAGCCGAGGCAGAGATCCCGGGCGTTGTTCAGAACTAGTACGTTTGTATATTGCACAAACGCGACATGCCCAAGGAAGCAAAATTTCCACGGCAATGCCACGCACATTAAGGCATGCCATGTAGAAGTTCATGACGTCACTTGAACCACACCCATGGTGATGGTGATTGCCAGTACAATTCCTTCCCTCTCTAAACCCGCTGCCTCAGCTTCCTTGAATAAGGCGTCCGGGAGCTGCTCAAGGACCTCCTCCTTCGGCTGTTAGACTTTGTATTTTTCCAAGGGTGTGGTCGTGATGGTTCCCCGTCTTGAATGTACTTAGAGGTTTCTCCTTCTTTTTGTCAGAGACCAGGGATAGTGTAGCCAGGACGGGAGCCTTATTTTTGCGCCTTTTCTATTTTATAGGAAAAGGGAGTTCGGAAGGCTGTGTTGTCTGGGCTGAAACGGCGCACAGTGATGGTTGGACTGAAGAAGCCTGTGCGGGTGCGGGAATTCCACAGGCATGGGTCTCCAGAGGTTGAGGAGGTCGCACAGCCGCTGAGGATTTGCGGAAGATTTGGGAAAAGGAAGGTGCGCCGGACCAAGGTTAGAGGAGAACTGTCGCGCTGGATGCTCATCCAAGTCTCTCCTGTGGCATCTAGCTGGTCCTTGGTGGTGGCATTTACTGCATTTCCCGCCATGTGTGATGTAGGCTGGTGTTCTCCGACTTTCTTAGGGAGCTTGTGAAGATTTATACCTTCATTCATGAAGATGAAGGCCTTCCTGTTGCCTGTGGTCCGAGCTAATCCGTCCCCATGACGACTCAATGGAGCACCGAGCTAGTCCGTTCCAATGAAGCCAACAATGGGGCGTTTGAGCTAATCCGTCCCCATGACGACAACAATGGGGCGTTTGAACTAATCAGTCCCCATGACGAAAACAATGGGGCGTTTGACCTAATCCGTCCCCATGACGACAACAATGAGCCGTTCGAGCTAATCCTTCCCCATGATGACAACAATGGGGCGTTCGAGCTAATCCGTCCCCATGACGACAACAATGGGGCAGCAGAGCTAATCCGTCTCCATGACGCAACAATGAGCCGTTCGAGCTAATCCTTCCCCATGATGACAACAATGGGGCAGCAGAGCTAATCCGTCCCCAAGACGACAACAATGTGGCGTTTGAGCTAATCCATCCCCATGACGACAACAATGAGCCGTTCGAGCTAATCCGTACCCATGACGACAACAATTGGGCCGCTGAGCTAATCGGCCACTATGACGACAACAATGTGGCGTTTGAACTAATCCGTCCCCAAGACGACAACAATGTGGCGTTTGAGCTAATCCGTCCCCATGACGACAACAATGAGCCGTTCGAGCTAATCCGTCCCCATGACGCAACAATGAGCCGTTCGAGCTAATCCGTCCCCATGACGACAACAATTGGGCCGCTGAGCTAATCGGGCACTATGACGACAACAATTTGGCGTTTGAGCTAATCCGTCCCCATGATGACAACAATGGGGCGTTTGAGCTAATCCGTCCCCATGATGACAACAATGGGGCGTTTGAGCTAATCCGTCCCCATGACGACAACAATAGGGCGTTTGAACTAATCAGTCCCCATGACGAAAACAATGGGGCGTTTGAACTAATCCGTCCCCATGATGACAACAATGGAGCCTTTGAGCTAATCCGTCCCCATGATGGCAACAATGGAGCGTTTGAGCTAATCCGTCCCCATGACGGCAACAATGGAGCGTTTGAGCTAATCCGTCCCCATGACGGCAACAATGGAGCGTTTGAGCTAATCGGCCACCATGACGATAACAATGAGGTGTTCGAGCTAATTACTTACTTGCAATTTCTACTTGCAATTACCTAATTACATATTTGCAAAGATATAAAGGCGTCTATTATCCTAATCCTAACATCCAAAGTCAATGGTTGAGTCAATCTCCTGAACATGTTATCGAAAGTGGGCACCTCGTCTGGCAGTATTTTAAAGGGATAATAAATAACAAATACATCAGAAAGTATCAAACTAGCAGCACCAATATATATTCTGAAAGGTTGAAGGGGTTCTATGCTGTTTTATACCAGATATATCTGAGTATTTTGAACATGAAACTCATTCTTTAACAAGATAACGCCAAGCCACATACCGGTCGAACAACGCAAAATTTCCAGTACCTTGAAGCATTCGATCTACTACCACATCCGGCATACAGTCTGGACCATGTACTGTTGGGTTATTTCTTGTTCCACGGTCAATTTTCCTTCACTGGAGGCACCTTAATGACCAGGATGGGTTGGAAGCTGGGGTGAAGGAGTTCTTCGCTTTAAAGGACCAGGTATCGCCGCGGGATCGAAGAACTGTCACAGACGGTTGTCTAAATACGATACAATATGATATATACTTCGAATATTAGGTATATTTTGTTGCAAAGGTATGTAAAATGGAATAAAGTCATATAAAGAAATAACGCCATATTTTATATAGCAAATAAAAACATTAAGACGCGAGTGGTTATTTCACACATAAATAATAAAAAAAGTCGGTGGACAAGTGGGTAACACCCTCGATTCCCGACAGTCATGAACCGGGATTGAATCCCGCGTTAACCTTTTGTTCAATATGTGAATAACCATCACATATTATTCATTGTTTCAATTATCATGAACTAGGTTGCTCTGGTAGAGCGGTACCTGGTTGGAACGAATCACACATAAATCAAATTCTACTGTCCTTACTGCGATAAAAAATATTGGGAAGGCTTGTTTCATCAGTGGTGAACCCTCTCAACGCTTTCGCCAATTTAATATATCCAATACAATATTGGCGCTCTAAAGAAGCGGTCTGGTAGATAAAAAAAAAAAAAATTGGTGAAACCGCTGGGAGGGTTCACCACTGATAACCCAAGCCCTCCCAATATTTTTTCATCGCAGTAAGGACAGTAGAAGTTTGATTTATGTGTGAAGGAATCATTCGCGTCTTAATGTTTTTATTTGCTATGGAATAAAGTGACCACACAGAATATCGCAAACACTTCGGTTCACCCTCTGTACATAATGAGTTGTAGTATGTTGCATTAGCGCGCCATCTGTTATCAAAATTCGAAACTATTATAGACGCATATGATTCTTTTACAAATTAAACAATTTCTACTGCCCTTACTGTAATGAATTAATTTTTCTATTGCAGTAAGGACAGTAGAAATTGTTTAATTTGTAAATGAATCATACACGTCTATAATAGTTTCGAATTTTCATAATGAGTTGTAGTTTGACGCGATTGTCTTTTACTTCTAACGGGACAAGCAATATTGTTTGTGACTGTCTAACTTTGACTGAAAACAATGTGTATTATTTTACACTCTCAACAAAATCTCATCGTCTTTATTTTATTTTATTACCAGTTGCAAACAAGACACGCTATATCCGATCTGGATAATTGCGCGTGAAACTATTTACAATAATTGTAGTAATGTAGGTAACAGAATTATCAAAATAAACAATTAAAAAAAGAGCATTAAATAAACATATACATTAAACAAATAAGCAACAAAATAAGCAGATAGAAGAAACCGCAAGGTAGTTATTTACAATATGTTAAGCAATGATGGAAGTTGACTTAATGAAGTTATCTTTAATAATTAGTATCGTGGAGAGAGAAAGTTGATCAAGTTGAGCTATTTACAATGAGTTATATTCTAAAGTAATTTATTAATTATTTATATTGATGTAAATCAAGTCGCATAGTTGTGTAGTTCCTCAAGCTGCATGAAGCTGTCTATTTATAATAAAAAGTCTGCAGAACCTATTAAATTTCGTATATCTTTCCCTATTATAAACTATTTGACCCAGGTAGGTTCTTTCCATCTTATCTGCTGTCTTAGGTTTGACACCAGTGGGCATGAGTTCAGAATGTATTCGGGGGTTTCTTCTTCCGCTCCACAAGAGCATCTGGGCGAATCTAGTTTTCTAATTCCGAAGAGATATGATTTGAATTTACCATGACCCGTAAAGAATTAAACATTGTTCAATTCGTGAAAAAAAACATATTATTTTATTAGAAAAATCCAAATATAATAGCGCCAGCTGTTATGAGACTTCGAAACTATTATAGACGTGTATGATTCTTTTAAATATTAAACAATAATTTTTGTTTTCCGTATTGTATTTTGTTTTGTACTTATAAAATGAAAGGATTTTTTAAAGCACGAATTTTAAGCACGAATGTTTCTTTTATACATAATACAAACTTCTACTGTCCTTACTGCGATGAAAAAATATATTGGGAGGGCTCTTGGCTCATCAGTGGTGAACCCTCCCAGCTTATGTCCATAGTCTTCTTGAAAACCATTTCTGAGATTCCATCCTTCAGTGCTGCGTACATAAGCAGAATCGTCCAATACAAGATTAGAGCTCTGAGAAGCGGTCTGGTGGATTAAATTGGCGAAACCGCTGGGAGGGTTCACCACTGATGAGCCAAGCCCTCCCAATATATTTTTTCATCGCAGTAAGGACAGTAGAAGTTTGTATTATGTATAAAAGAAACATTCTTGCTTTTAAATCCTTTCATTTTATATGTATAGATGGCGCGTTATTGATTTGTGTTAATTTGTTTAGTACTTGTTACTAAAATTTAAAACACATTTGACCTTTATGACCCGGGTTCGATTTCCGCATTGGGCACTTTTTTCTGATAAAAAAAAAATACTCCAATGGCCCCCGATTCTTGCAGAAGTCCAACCCCACCAGCGAGTGCAAGTAAAAAAACGGGACTCTGGCACATTTTAAAGTGCAAAGTCGAACTGCTTTTCACATATGTAGACATGTGGTGCACTTACAGTAAAAGCAGTCGCCTACTTATACCCACCATGATTATCATGCCTGTACCACGTGTACTAGGGATAAGCAAAAAAAAAAACACACACACACACACACATTTAAAATTTATATATTTTATTCAATGAAGATCAAAATGACATAACCATCCCAATTAATTAAATATCTTAACTATATAACATTAAGCCATCTATTTACAGTTTGTTTGGTCACCAGTCTAATATTTTTATTTTCACAGACTATGAGACTAATTTATAAATGAAATATTATGCAGAACAATTAAACAACCATATAAATCATATTTGTAAACCTGGTTGGTATTCCCAGAGCCTCATCAACTTTGTCTACTTTGCCTCCATTCTAGCCCAGACCATCGGCAACTACAACTCGGCAGAAATTGCTAGAAACCGTCTGATGTCCACCACCCGTAGCCAGTCCATCTCCGCCTCTCAGTGCTAGTAACTCTACATACAATTCTGTGTCCATAATCTGAATAAATAATGTTGAAATGTGTCTTTGCTCCTTTTAAAAATCCACAATATTCGGCTAGTATCTTCTTCTTTTTTCTTATCTCCACTCAATCAAATGTGGCAGGCCGTCTTAGCTCCAAAAGAAATGGCCGCCTCTGACATGAGGAACAGATGTCATGTGCAGCCGCTCCTAAAATGGAGTACAAACGCTGCTCATCCTGTATCCCTGGATTAGGAGCCCTTACAGGGTACTATCAGCCGGGCCAGCTGAGCCCAGGTATTTTAGTGAGCTTGTTACTGCTCCCCCTCCTTTTCATCCGGGCTTGGGACCGGCAAAGGCAGAGTTTTTGGCAAGTTTGATGATATTGAATGCACGCTGAAATGTGCTTTCTCCACGATGGCGCTAAACACTGATGCAGCCATCATGGTGCTACAAACAGAACTTGGATTCATCTGAAAACTTGAGGCCCGCCATTCCCGTGTTCTGGTTCATGGTTGAACACACCAGCTTTGGAAAATTGAGAAGTGTCCACCTAGAGACCATGGTTTTGGGCTAATGGCCCTCGTCAGTCTAGGGCGGACTTTATTCCATGAGATCCACCCGGGATCTAATAGAATCTTGACAATCTGCCAAAGAGGTGCTTAGCTGGCAAAGTGGCTGGGCCAATTTTATGGCTAAAATATAGATGAAATGTTGCCGGGAGGATAATGATCTAAAGAGACAAAGGTCGCCTCTCCCGTCAAAATAGACATCAAAACCTGACGCCATCTATTTTTTTCCATTAATTTCCATCAATAAAATAAAGGAGTTATATAGGTTTTTAATGAGATATGTGGTGATAAAAATAATGGGCAGACATTTCAGGGAAGTCACATAATTTATTGAGTCACATTGACAAACTCACAGCTAGCTAATCCTGCCAAAAGATCAGTGGTAAATAGAGGAAACAAAAAGTAAGGAATGTGCACACATTTCAAAAAATGAATACATTTCAAAATAAAATTCAAAAATTATAAATTTAGTAAATCATTGTAATATAATAAAATATAATAATAATGTCGCGTGTTTACCCTCTGGTTCTTTGCGACAACGCGCTTCTTCCCTCCGTGGTTCACCTACTCGGGCTCCGGTTGCTCTTCCTTGCGGCTTTTCCCCGCAGGCCACCCAAAGACTTCCTGAGTTCCACCTCTCCTGTGGAAACTCCCTTCTTCTGGCAGTATCTCTCGGCCTTACCACTGGTGGGGGTACACGAGAGACTTACCAGAAGAGTAGTAGCAGCAGCAGTAGCCTGGTGACGATGGCAGTGGCAGAGTAACGACAGGAGGCAGCACGCAGACTTGAAGCACTTCTTTATTGTCATCTATTACTAAACAATACATCTAAATAAAACAACAAACAATGTGTATTTACATACCCTACATCCTGGGGCCAACACAAAAGCGTATTTACATCCAACCTCCCCAGGAAACCAGGGACCACAGCAGTCGGCGACTCCCTCATCAGCCAGAAAGGGAATCCGGCGAAAGCGCCATCTATTGGCGGAGGTTTTAACCGTTTAGAGGCCTTACACGTAACAATAATTTAAAGATGTATTTTGATTATCCAGTAAATTACTTGCAAAAGTAAACCAAAACATAAAAGAGAGAATCACTCTTTTTAAAAGAAATATATAAAAGATAGATAAAGGTGTGTTGAAAGTTTAAAAAATTCCTATTGCAAGTTGAAAAATTATATCTTTGTATATATACAGCAGAACCTCCCGGATACCCCGCTAGCGAGCACCTCTTCACAAAGGACAGTTTGGCTCTGCAATTAGGTGTCCTTTACAGGGAGGTTCTACTGTATATTAAAGATTGCAGGAACAAATTTTAGCATCTATGAGAACATAACATTATTTCACAAGTTAAAAATTCAATGAAGGAGAAACTATTAAAATAATCTAGACAAATATATGTGGGACATATGCAAGAATAATAAAAACAAGATAATTGGAGCACTTAAGGCACAATGTTAAAAACTTGTGAGGCCTGAAAGTTTGTGCACATTTTGCTAAGCCATATATATGCTATTCTGCAAGCTAAGATCAACTAGACACAAGTCTATTTTTAGACAAAAATGAGATTGGGCAGAGAAACCAGACAAATCAAATTGACAATCATGATTAAAAGAGCCGATATGTAAAAACATTCTATATATATCACAGAAAGGCATAAGATGCCGTAAATATTTTTTTATTCTATATATTGCTGGGTAGAATTGGTAGGGAAGACAAACTGAAGATTACTGAGCAGACTTGATGTCATGGTTGTTATGGAATTTATTCTTTTCCACAGCTAATTCCAGGATTCCAAAGTTATATCAAAGACTTTATTCCAAGAAGACAATATCCCTAGAGTTGCTACAGCAAAACTCAAGAAAAAAAATGCAAAGATACTAGGGACAAATACCTCAAGGAATTCCTGAATCCCCACAGATACATGTCAATAGCAAGAAGGCTTACAAGCAATGGGTCACAGTTCCCAAAGGTAGAAAGTAACATTTAAATTAATTTTAGATTTATATTTTATTTAAAAACAAATTTGTCTCATTACTCCCCCTTTATAATCTTTTATATAAAGTTAATTAATATATACACTCCAGGAACCTAGGTTAGCAATTTTTTTAAATAAAAAAAGGTAACAAGACAGAATTCATGTTTATTGTTACCTTTCAATTCTAACCAATAATCCAAAAATTGTACCTTATCAATTTCTTTTTTAAATTTGAGTTGTTTTTAAATTGCTTTGTCATCCTCATGTTTGCCTTTCCTATATGATATATTAAAGTGTCCAGGGATGGGAAACAAACCCACAGTGTTCCGCTTGTTTCTTTTTAGAAGGATCAGTTCGAAAGATCATCAATGCTGCGCTCCGTTTACACTTTCTTGGAGGTTGGGATTGATATCCCAGTCCTCATGCCAGTCCTCAACCTTATAAAAAACCGGAGGTCACTAAGATATCACAAGGTGAGTCCATTGAAACCTATTAAAATATACAGTTATCAGCGTCATAATCAATTCTGTCACCGTTTGCTTTTGTGAATGGAATAAATACCCAAATATGGCCATTTCTCATAACCATCGGTGGTTCAGTGGCTGGCAAGTTCGCTGGCAAGAAAATATTATTTGGATTTTTTGTCTTATTACCATGAATTATTATCAAAAAAATACTTTTTTAACCATAAATTGGAATATTTAAATACAGTTAAATCTGTCTATAGCGCCCCCTCTTGGGACTCACCAAAATAGGGTACTATAGACAGGTCACTTTTAATAAAAACTTTATTTATGAAAGTATTATTTATTGCTGGCAAGAAAATATTATTTGGATATTGTTGCACCAGGTTGCGGCTTGGCAGACTCTTCAGCCTGGATTCTCTCCTGTGCTGGGTCTTGCATCTTACCAGAGCGTGTTTCAACCATCCTACAAATTTATAAAAGGGAATAACGAGATAAGTCTTCTTTAAGTAGCCACCAGAATCCTTTATTTATTTTCTCACATCAAAGAGAGCAGTGAAGTCACACGTGTACCTAAATACAAATGATTACAACCTAAATAATCTGTGTTTTAAATAAATATCATAGAATATTTTATATAAAAATAAATAAATATATAATTTAAATTTCAAATATATTAAAAATAATATAAGAAATACGCCATTAATCATGATGTAACACTTCCCCCTCTCCAGAGGTCGTCACGTCCTCGTGAGTTACCTCATCAATTCTCTCAAAATAGGGTTTGAGTCTTGAGACATGGACAATCAATGGGTCTTGGCCAGGATTATCTTTTGGCTCAATTAAGTAATTTACGTTAGACAGCTTCTTTAATATTCTATATGGGCCAAAATATTTTCTCAGTAGTTTCTCACACTTTCCTATTTTCCTAATTGGTGTCCAAACTGCTACTAATTCTCCTGGTTCGTAGCTTCTTTCCATGTGTTTCTTGTCATAGTTCTTTTTCATTCTTTCTTGAGTCTTTATTGTGTTGTTAATAACTAATTTTCTTGTTCTGTTTATTTTGTCTAAGTGATGTTTTATGTATTCATCATAATCATCTTTGTCAATGTCCACCGAGATATTCCTGTCGTCCAAAAGAGAAGTGGGTTCTCTTCCAAACATCAGGAAAAAGGGAGAATATCCTGTGGTTTCCTGAATTGTAGTATTGTAAGCGTGAGTGATGAATGGGAGTATTTCGTCCCAATTTTTCTGATCAGTGTTCACATACATACTGAGCATATTGATCAATGTTCTATTTAACCGCTCTGTCAATCCATTAGTCTGGGGATGATAGCTCGTTGTGAAGCAATGTTTAATCTTGCACGTTTTCATCACCTCTTTCATTAAATTACTGGTAAATTGAGAGCCTCTGTCACTAATAAGATATTGTGGGGCTCCGTGCCGAAGAAAAATATCCTCTACTAGAAATTTAAAAACTTCTTTCACTGTTGCTTCCGAGACTGCTCTTGTTTCTGCATATCTAGTGTAGTAGTCCGTCAGCACGATTATCCATTTTTTCCTGTTTTTCGTAGATGGTAGTGGACCAACAAAGTCAATTCCAATTCTTTCGAAAGGAAAGTTGGCTGGGGGGATGGGCTGTAGTAGTCCAGAAGGTAATTGGTTTGAGCCTTTCCTACTTTGGCAAAGGTGACACGTCTTAACGAATTCTGAGACATCCTTTAGCATGGATGGCCAAAAGTATTTACTCTTTATTTGGTACATGGTTCTGGCGACGCCCAGATGGCCATTCGACATATGATTGTGATATTCTTTCATAATTTCTCTCTTTTTATTCTCTGGAACTACAAGCAACCACGCCCTGCCTTCAGGGTTCGGGTTTTTCTTAAAGAGGCATCCATCTTCTTCTTTAAAGTTTTGCGCAATTGATCGCCTGCTTCCATTAAGGTTTTTCTTAACACTTTCGATAAATTTATCCTCTTCGTCTGTTATTTGATTTAAAAATAGCCTTTCAAAATCCTCATCCCAATCAGTTTCTGGTAAGGGCCCCCTAGATAAGCCATCGGCGTCCAGATGCTTCTTTCCCGATTTATGTATTATATCGAAGTCATATTCTTGAATTTTCAATGCCCATCTTGCCAATCGACCTGTTGGATCCTTCAAGTTTTTGAGCCAGTATAAGGCGTGATGGTCTGTTACTATTTTAAAGTGTCTTCCATAAAGGTAGGGTCGTAGTTTTGACATTGACCAGACAACGGCCAGACATTCTTTTTCAGTGGCTGAATAATTTTGCTCCGCTTTACTTAGGGTACGACTCAAATATGAGATCACCTTCTCTTCACCACCGATGTCTTGGACAAGTGTTGCACCTATGCCGATGTTGGACGCATCAGTATGAACATAAGTAGGTGCATTTGGATTGAAGTGACCTAAAATTGGTGGACTTAATAGTGCTGTTTTTAGGGTTTGAAACGCTTCCTCTTGTCTTTCTGTCCAGGTAAATGATACACTTTTTTTTATAAGGTTGGTCAAAGGGTCAGCAATTTTTGAAAAGTCTTTGATAAATTTTCTATAATATGAACACATTCCCAAAAAGGATTGTACTTCTTTGACCTTTTTGGGCCGAGGAAAATTTCTGACAGCTTTGATGTTATGTTCCGCGGGTTTTATACCATGTTTGCTCGTTATATAGCCGAGAATCTCCAATTCTTCAAAAGCAAATCGGCATTTTTTGTCGTTTAACCTTAAATTAGATTCACGAAAACATCTAAAAACAGCTTCAAGTCTTTTGAGGTGCGTTGGAAAATCCGGGCTATATATGATAACATCATCCAGATAACACAAACAAATTTGCCATATCAGATTTCCAAGCAGATTCTCCATATTTCTCTCAAAGGTAGCAGGCGCGTTACAAAGTCCAAAAGGCATCACGTTGAATTCATATAATCCATGCGCTGTAGTGAAAGCTGTTTTCTCTTTGTCTCTTTCTTCGACTTCAACTTGCCAATATCCAGATCTGAGGTCTATTGCTGAGAAGTGTGTAGATCCTTGGAGAGTATCCATAACTTCGTCTATTCTAGGGATCGGATAGACATCTTTTACTGTCAAATTATTCGGTTTTCTGTAGTCCACACAAAATCTGTATTTACCATCTCGCTTCTTGACCAATATTACTGGAAAAGACCAGGGGCTAGAAGATGGCCTAATTATGCCTTCTGTAAGCATCTCGTCAATTTGCTCTTTTATAATATCTCGTTCTTTAGCACTTACCCGGTAAGGCTTGTGTTTAATTGGCTTCGCGTCTTCTGTGTCTATCCGATGTTTTGCCAAATTGGTTCTCCCTAATCTCGATGAAAAAAGATCTCCATACCTTTCTAAAACTTGTTTTAACTCCTTCTGTTCCTTTGGTGAAAGATTTTCGTTTATTTGGAATCTAGGTTCTTCGTTCTTTTCTACCTCTCTTTCTCGACTCACATTTATTTTCGCTGGACTACTTCCAAAAGCCAATGTTTGGTTTTTCATTATTTTTAGTGGTCGAGGATACGGATTAGTTATCCAGATGTGTGTTTCCCTATTTATAACATTGATCAAGCTTCTTGCTAGACGAAGTCCATTTGTTTGAAACATTTTGCTGCTCTCCTCGATAATATATTCTCCATCCTCTGTTTCTACCAATGCCTTGATCAATTTCATGGAACATTCCGGTACAATGGAATCCTTGGCACTCTTTATTTTCAACATTCCAAAATTGATTTCGTCATGATTATTCGTCAAATCATATTTTATAGTTTCTTGCTTACAATCTATTTTTGCGTTCATTTTCTTAAGGAAATCTCTCCCAAGAATTAATGTCCGTAAATGTGTTTTCAATATCACAAAGTTGTGTGATAATGTTTCGTCATCAATTTTTATATTTAAAAATATACTTCCTACCATGTCCAATTTTTTTCCATCGGGTCCTGCACAAATTTTTGCGAGTTTACTTATACCATGGCCTGTATCGAGGGCCGTTCTGAGGTCGACCACTGAGAGGTCAGCACCTGTATCAACCAAAGCTTCAAAAGTCCCTATCTTGTCCACATTAATTTTTAATTTGTATTTAGGGTCCAACTTCTTGATTCCGTTTATGGTCGACTTGCTTTGATTGACAGATTCAGGCGCGACGCTTAGTTTAAATCTTCCAACACGGAATATCTATTCCGGGTAGGAATATTTGTCTGTGTGCTATGACATACATCAGCATAAAGCCGAGGTCCTGATTTCTCTGATATTTCATTCATTTGGCATTTTTCTTCGACCTTCTTTTGGGTATTTGCTGGATCCTCTTCTAGGGTTCTTATAAACTTGACCCTACAATAACGGGCCACGTGCCCTGGCTTGTTACATTTAAAGCAGATTGGTCTTCCATCTTCCGTCCTATTTTTGCTCACTTCTTGGCTTTTATTGTAAGTGTTTCTCTGAAGGTTTGGTTTCGGCACAAAGTTAGGATTATAAGGACGTCTAGGGGTAGAGGGCTGGGGAAAGTTGTTTCGATACTGTCTGGGGGTAGGAGGGGAGTCGTTCTTGTAATTATTGGAAACAGGGGCTTGGGGCCTGGAAGTGGTCTGGTAGTTTCGTGCGGCAGTCGGCGGCACGTACCTCGATTGTTGTTGGGGTCTAGAATAGCGTGGACCGTTATATAGGTTTCTGGATTTCTCCACACGTTCCCGATACTTCTTTTCAAAAGAATCCATTTTCTTGCACACGACAAGAAGGTCATCGGTCGTTTTAGGAGGGTTCAGGTAGAGCGCGAATGAGTACTCTTTTTTCAGTCCTCCAATAACATGTTCAATTTTTGTTTCTTCTTCCATTGCGGGGTCAACCTTGTTGCACAACACTAGAATGTCTTCCGCGAACCTGATTGCTGGTTCATTCCAGTGTTGCATTCTGTTGAGCTTCATTCTAAGTTCTTCTTTATTCGCGTCCAAAGAAAAATCCTGAATGAGGCGGATTTTAATATTTTCCCAGCTCGTGAAACTAGCTTTGTGTAAATTCAACCAGGTTTTAGCGCTTCCCGTCATGTTCATGGCGGCATAACGAGAGATAATGTAGTCTGCCCAATGGTACAAGAAGCCAATTTCTTCAAGAGATTCAATCCATGGGCGAGGGTCTTCCGTTCCATCATACTTGGGGATGTCGATGTTGGGATTCAGGACAACTGGGTCGGAACTAGCATCTCTACCAATTATTGCACCAGGTTGCGGCTTGGCAGACTCTTCAGCCTGGATTCTCTCCTGTGCTGGGTCTTGCATCTTACCAGAGCGTGTTTCAACCATCCTACAAATTTATAAAAGGGAATAACGAGATAAGTCTTCTTTAAGTAGCCACCAGAATCCTTTATTTATTTTCTCACATCAAAGAGAGCAGTGAAGTCACACGTGTACCTAAATACAAATGATGACAACCTAAATAATCTGTGTTTTAAATAAATATCATAGAATATTTTATATAAAAATAAATAAATATATAATTTAAATTTCAAATATATTAAAAATAATATAAGAAATACGCCATTAATCATGATGTAACAATATTTGGTCTTATTACCATGAAATCTTATAAAAAAAATACTTTTTAAACCATAAATTGGAATATTTAAATACAGTTAAACCTGTCTATAGCGCCCCCTCTTGGAACTCACCAAAATAGGGTACTATAGACAGGTCACTTTCAATAAAAACTTTATTTATGAAAGTATTATTTATTGCTGGCAAGAAAATATTATTTGGATTTTTGGTCTTATTACCATGAATTCTTATCAAAAAAATACTTTTTAAACCATAAATTGGAATATTTAAATACAGTTAAACCTGTCTATAGCGCCCCCTCCTGGGACTCACCAAAATAGAGTGCTTAAAGAGTGGGGGTGCTATAGACAGGTCACTTTTAATGTAAATCGCATCGTACCACGTATTTATCGCTATAGAGAGGAAGGCGCTATTTAGAGGGGGCGCTATAGACAGGTTTAACTGTACTTTGAAAAAATATTACAAAACACACTAAAGTGAGAATGACAAACAAAACAAGGAAGTTAACTATCGTAAAAATTTGTGCTTATTTATCTTTAAAATATCAAATATTTAAACCTTCAATGAGCTATATTGAATTTAACAAACTCAACACCGACTTCAAATGAAAATTCGGGTTTAATGGGGTGTTGAATTATAAACTGCATTTTATAGGTGGAATAAGCAAATACATTTGAGAACAAAATAATACAAAAATATTCCAAGATAAAATTGTGAAAAATGTTTAAAATCTACATTTTCTCACAATTCTAGTTTATTTTCATTTTGAAATGCAAGCTTTCAAGTAATAATCACTTTTAACTGGCTTTATTAAGACATCGAATAATTAAGCCTATTGAAGAGTGATTATCCCTTGTGTGCAGAGTATTAGGCTCAGAGATTGTAGAGCTCTGATAAGAAAAGGAATGATACTCTGCTGATATATATCTTTTGACTTGTAGATATGTAAATATGTATAGACATAATTATTAAAAGAATTTGTTTGGCCAAACTGGTATTTTGTCCTGACTGACAACACAACTTGAAAGCTTGCATTTTAAAATATAAGAGAAACTCATTGTGAGAAAATATTTTTGTAGTTTTTAAATTTAAAGTCAGTGTGTAACCAAAAGGAACTTTTAAACATTTCTCTTGTTGTTTTTAAATCATTTGTTATATTTAAATTTGAAATTGAAAATTCCGACAATTTGTCTATATTGTGGCGAAGAAATATTTTATTATTTAATTTAATATTATTCAATGAAAATATATTCAACAGATTATAAAAATATATATTAATCTGTATTTGTGAAATCATCTTTAAAATATTTCTTTGCTTGCTTGCTTAAGATTCTCTAGCTGTAAATAGTTTGGCTGACTTGTTAATAATTGTCGACTCGTCGCTGTGACGTCATCAATAAATACCTTCACATCTTAGGATATTTCAAGGCTTGATTTCTACGCTACAATATAATGGGTTCAAGCAAAGAGCACAAAAAACACAAGGATAAGAAAAAGCATAGAAAACGTTCTAGATCAAAATCACGCGATCGCGATTACAAAAAACATTCACATAAATCAAGTCGTCACCATGATAGGGAAAGGGAAAAAGATCGTTTTGAAAAAGATGTTGAAAGGTATGAAAGGGAAAAGGATAGAGACAAGAAGCGGGAAAAAGATAGAATTGATAGGGATAAAGACAGGGAAAGGGAGAAAGAGCGAGAAAGAATAAAATCACACAAAAGACCTTTAGATGAACCTGAAATAGAAAGGCCAAACAAGAGAGCAAAAGAGGAACCAGAAGTTAAATCGGTAAAACAAATTAAAAAGGAATCATCACCCGCAGAAGCAGCTGCCCTGACCTCAGATGGACAAAGCCACGAGTCCCTTTCCATTGAAGAGACAAACAAGCTCCGTGCCAAACTTGGCCTGGCTCCCCTCAAGTTGGACTCCAACGATGGAGGAGGTGAGGGAGACGGAGGGAGCAAGGAGCCGGAGGAGGTGTTTGTCCCCACTCTCAACCTGGGCAAAGAAGCCTGGCTCCAGAAGATGCGGGAGCGAGTGGCCCTGCAAAGACAGAAGCGCAGGGACACTGAGAAGCTGAGGCAGGTGAAGCTGATAGCAGAGCAGATCCCGGACCAGGAGTCCGCCACGGACTGGGTGCTCCGTAGCCGACAACTGCAGAAGGAGAAGGAAGAGGCTGGGAAAAGAGCCAAGCTGCTGGAGGCCCAGGACCAAGAGTTCGGGGTGGACCAGCTGGGGTCAGAGGAGTTCAGCAAGGAGGTCCCGCGCAAGTCGTACAGCAGCAAGGACCTAAAGCACCTCACCATCGGCCACTCCCAGAATGTATTCCAAGAGGGACGGGATGTTATCCTGACACTGAAGGATCAAGACGTGCTGGACGAGGGGGAGGAGGTACTGGAGAATGTCAACATCGTGGACAATCTCAAGGCCATCCAGAATGTGGAGAACAAGAAAGCCAGGCCCGGCTACCAGGCGTATCAAGAGCCGGAGTTTGACGAGTTTGGCATCCTCAAGAAGAGGAACATCCTGTCCAAGTATGACGAGGAGATAGAGGGCAAGAAGCAGGATACCTTCAAGCTGGGAGAAGACACCGCAGCACGTGAGGAGCTAGAGCGGGAGATGGTGCGTGCCAGACTCCAGCAACAGGCCGGGAAGATCCTGGTGCCGCTCCAGGCTTCCTCCATGAAACCTCTTGCTGAGTACTACACATCAGAGGAGATGGTCCAGTTTAAGAAGATCAAGAAAAAGCGCAAGGGGCGCAAGCGCGGCCTTAAACCCGAGGAACTGATGCCGTTGCCGGGGGAGGTGAAGAAACTGGACCACGGCTCGCGCAACAAGCCAGAACCGATGGAGACAGATGAACCAATGGAAGAAGACGAGGGGCCGATCATCGTTCCTCCAGTACCTCCGGCAGAGCTGGGGGAGGAGGAGGAAGAACAGATGCTGAAGAAAGTACGGATGCGACTGAAGCAGGGAGGGGCAGTGCGGGAGGCAGCCCGGGTGGTGCGGGACACCCTGGAGCAGCTGCCCCCGGAGGAAGAGGAGGAGCCTGCTGAGAAGAAGGAGGAGGCCGCCGTCCTGGGCACAGGCATCTCCATCGTCCTCAACTCCACCAAGGAGTTCTGCCGCAAGCTGGGAGACATCCCAACCTACGGCATGTCCGGCAACAGGGACCAGGAGGAGATGGTCTCTGAAGAGCCCATGGAGGAGGAGCCACAAGCCCCGCCCAGCCCGGTGGCTGAGGAGGAGTCAGAACTGCAGCGAGGGGCGTGGAACGAGGTGGACCCAGAGGCCGGCCCCTCCCTCCTGCAGTCAGGGGGCGGGCTGCAGCCCATCCTGGAGGAGGAGCCAGATCTCAGCCAAGGCCTGGCTGGAGCCCTCAAGCTGGCCACTAAGAAAGGGTACCTGGAGAAAGAGATCTCCAAACAAACCGGAGCCTCCAGGCTCTCCCACATCCAAGCCAAGTCCTACACCATTGAAGAAAAGTTCTATGAGGACGACAAGTTTGGCTCCAAACGAGGGGAGAGGTACAATGGCCCGGTGTCAGATTTCAGGGAGAAGGACACTTACAAGCCGGACGTCAAGCTGGAATACATCGACGACTCCGGTCGCAAGCTCACGGCTAAAGAAGCCTTCAGGTACCTGTCCCACAAGTTCCACGGGAAGGGCCCCGGCAAGAACAAGGTGGACAAGAGGATGAAGAAGCTGGAACAAGACGTCAAGCTGAAGCAGATGAGCTCCACTGATACACCGCTCAGCACAGTGAAGCTGCTCCAGGAGAAACAGAAGGAGCTCCAGGCTCCATTCATCCTGCTCAGTGGCGGAGGCAGCAGGGCTCTTGCGCAATCCTCCACCATCTCTAAGTCCAAGTGAACTGTACCATATTCCTCTCTACATTGTTCCCCATTTGTAAAATAAAACACTTCAGTCCTCATTCTTATCTCCTTGGGCACACAAATTTCATGAGTCCATGCTCTTCGAGCCTCATTGAATGTGGTGCAGCTTTGAATCCAAATGCGCGTCCCCAGGTGGCGGATAGGGGAACGACCTTCAGATATGAAGGCTAGCTGCGAACAATAAGGCCAAAAATTATTCTGAAAGAACAACAATTACAATATAATAAACATCCTAAATATCTTGGCTACACCCTGGATCTAGAAATTAACTCCAGTAAACATATTGAAGAAGTTATTAGAAAAGGAAGAGACAGACTAAAAATCCTGAAATATATTTCAGGAAGAGAGTGGGGAGCCGATGCAACCACACTAAAATTAACTTACACATCTCTAATTAGACCTATCCTGGAATATGGATATCAAATCTATGGTACAGCATCTGAAACAAATCTAAAATAACTGGAAAGGATACAACTAAGTGCAGCTAGAATTATTACAGGTCTTCGAAATACCTGCCCTAACGATATTGTACTTTACGAGGCAGATATCATGCCCTTAAAGGATAGAAGAAGCTACAATCTGCCAAAATATATAAACAAAATCAAGAGTTATGGAAACAAACACAGAACTTCCAATTACATACTTAATTGGGAATCCAATCTAAGACTCAAAAAAGAAGGCCCTCTCCACCTGGCCAAAAGAAATGGATTTTTAAAATATAAAGTAGAAAAAAATTATTTAGCAGAAAAAATTCTCCATGCGAACCACTACAAAATGTTATTTTTAATGCCTCTTTAAATGAATCCACCAACAAACAATGCCAAAATCCAGAATACTTAAAACAATTATCATTAGAAATAATTAATAACATTCCTAAAAATGCAATAACTATTTATACAGAGTTATACCAGGTGTGTTGAAAGTTTAAAAATTCATATTGCAAGTTGAAAAATTATATCTTTGTATATATACAGTAGAACCTTCCTTTAACGGACACCCCACTAGCGAACACCTCTCCACAAAGGACAGTTTGGTTCTGCAATTAAGTGTCCTTTACAGGGAGGTTCTACTGTATATTAATGATTGCAGGAACAAATTTTAGCATCTATGTGAACATAATATTATTTCACAAGTTAAAAATTCAATGAAGGAGAAACTATTAAAATACTCTAGACAAATATATGTGGGACATATGCAAGAATAATAAAAACAAGATAATAGGAGCACTTAAGGCACAATGTTAAAAACTTGTGAGGCCTGAAAGTTTGTGCATATTTTGCTAAGCCATATATATGCTATTCTGCAAGCTAAGATCAACTAGACACAGGTCTATTTTTAGACAAAAATTAGATTGGGTAGAGAAACCAGACAAATCAAATTGACAATCATGATTAAAAGAGCCGATATGTAAAAACATTCTATATATATATATATTACAGAAAGGCATAAGATGCCGTAAATATTTTTTTATTCTATATATTGCTGGGTAGATTTGTAGGGAAGACAAACTGAAGATTACTGAGCAGACTTGATGTCATGGTTGTTATGGAATTTATTCTTTTCCACAGCTAATTCCAGGATTCCAAAGTTATATCAAAGACTTTATTCCAAGAAGACAAAATCCCTAGAGTTGCTACAGCAAAACTCAAGAAAAAAATGCAAAGATACTAGGGACAAACACCTCAAGGAATTCCTGAATCCCCACAGATCCATGTCAATAGCAAGAAGGCTTACAAGCAATGGGTCACAGTTCCCAAAGGTAGAAGTAACATTTAAATTAATTTTTAGATTTATATTTTATTTTAAAACAAATTTGTCTCATTACTCCCCCTTTATAATCTTTTATATAAAGTTAATTAATATATACACTCCAGGAACCTAGGTTAGCAATTTTTTTAAATAAAAAAAGGTAACAAGACAGAATTCATGTTTATTGTTACCTTTCAATTCTAACCAATAATCCAAAAATTGTACCTTATCAATTTCTTTTTTAAATTTGAGTTGTTTTTAAATTGCTTTGTCATCCTCATGTTTGCCTTTCCTATATGATATATTAAAGTGTCCAGGGATGGGAAACAAACCCACAGTGTTCCGCTTGTTTCTTTTTAGAAGGATCAGTTCGAAAGATCATCAATGCTGCGCTCCCTCTGAAAAAGAAGGTTTAAATTCTTAGAGAGAATAGAACACCCATGAATGTCATTCTTTGAATCAGAGAAGTCACATGAATATGACGAGGATGTACAAGAGGGGATGACAATTCCCATTAATTCCTAGCAGATTCTGGTAGAGCAGTATCTAGCTTAACTAACATTCAGTTCTTGCCAACCTATATTCTCAAAACTATATAGAAGGGATCATCAAGATATTGACTGGCATAAAATGATTCATCTTAGTTTACTCGATGACGAATTAAATTTATAATTTTTTAAAATTAAATTAAAATTGAAAAACTTCCTGCCGTTCTAGATGTCTAGAATATTACTCATTTCCGATTATACTCCTGAATATATAAATGTCTAAAATTTTATACACCTGCGTTCTAATCGGGGTTCTATGTTATCTGGAAGTATGCTAAAATTTGATTACACGATCCTTAGACAGTAATGCAGGTATTTCAAATAGAATATTTTTAATATTTACGCGCGTGCAAAGTAATAAGGCGTGATTAGAATTTTCAATTTTACATTAATAACAGCATTTTGCGTCAATAAATCTCTAAGAAAATCTTTTATATTTGTATCAGTTTGTCACCGACAGCTCGAAGTCAATTAATTATTTTCAATTAATAAAATAATATAGGTGAGATTTGGATTTCTATATTTCCTTTCATATCTTATGTTACACGATATCAACTCTGAAACTAATAGGAGTTGTTACTTTACAATTACAATTATTTTATTTCCAAAGCGCTATATCCCGCAAGGGATACTTGCGCCAAACAAGGAGAAAAGTCTATTTACATGAGTTATTTACATTATTCAACGAATAAAAACATTAGAGATCCAGATTTTGTAGAAATTTTAGAATGTATTTACAAAATGAATTGAACTTTAGATATGATTTTTTATTGGAAATCAAATCGTTTAATTCATAAACAACTAGTTCATTCTTCATTCTATAATCTTGAAATGCTGGGCAGTCGATCAGTAGATGTCTTGAGGTTTGTTCCTCCATACCACAAAAGCAACTTGAATCCTCCACTGCCTTTATTCTATTTAAAAAACTATTGAAATTTCTGTGGTTTGTAACAAATTGAGTATTATAAAAATTTGGACGAAAGTATTTAGGGATTTCTTGGGGAAAAAAGCTTAAGAAAGTATTATTTGCTTCGTTTTTCAGAACATTCATTCTTGATTTGAGAAAGGTATCTATAATTCCTGGAATAAATGGGTCATAAATTTGTTGATCATCTGTGGATAAGTTTCTCAGATCAGATATCATGATTCTGGATTCGATAAAGTCTGAGATCAGAGGAATGTTGGCCAAACTATGAACACAGCTATATGATGTGGATTTATAGGCTTGTATACACCATGTCAGTATTTGATATTGGGTTGAATTTAATTTTTGTAAACATTTTTTATTTAAATATTTGAACCAAATTTCGGCTCCATATGTAAGTATTGGTCTAAAAATGGATTTATATAAAGTTAGCCTTTTCTGGGTGCTTAGACCCCAAGATTTCCCGCAAATTGAGAAGAGATAATTTTTAAAACGTTTTGTACGATTTACTATTTCTTCTATGTGGTATGTAAAATTTATTTTGTTTCTTCTTCTGTGATTTGCAATTATTATTCCTAAAATTTTGGTCTTCAGAGTTGGTATGATTATTTCATTATTAAATTTGATTGGGATTTTTTCTTTGTTATGTAAATAGAGTATATTAGTTTTTTCTAGACTTATTTCAAGTTTGTTACTCTTACACCATACATCAATCGTATTTAATGCTTGTTCTATAACTAATTTCAGGTCTTTGCAATTGTTGTGCCAGCATATAATTGAAACATCATCTGCATAACATACCACTTCACTATTAGGAACTTGATATTTGATCAAAAGATCGTTTAGTAATATTATCCATAGTAGTAGAGATAGCGGGCCACCCTGCGGACATCCCTTTGTAATTTGTTTATTTATTGTTAAGTTCTCATATGTAAATTTCGTTTTCCTCGATTTGAAATATGATTGAATAGTCCTTATTAAACTTTCCGGCAAATTATCTTCATCTATTATTTTTAAAATCGCAGGCCACCATGCGTTATCAAAGGCTCCCGCAATATCTATTGTGACCAGAGCTGTCAGTTCATTGGTTTTGTGTTCCATTATTATATCGATTATATTATTCAAGGCTGTAATAGTAGATTTTGACTTGATGAATCCATGCTGTTTGGGACTTAATAAATTGTTTTGCATATAATATTCATAAATTTTCTTTTTAATAACTTTTTCGTAGATCTTAAACAGATTAGATGTTAACGAAATAGGTCTATAGCTTTTTATTGATTCGACGTTAGATTTGTTTGGTTTCATTAGAATTTTTAAAACTGTCGTTTTCCATTCCCTTGGAAAATATCCCATCTGAATACATTTATTTAATAACGAATGTAGCACAGGAAGTATCAGAGTCTTTGAGTATTTTATCATGTTATTACTGATATTATCTTGACCTGGTGACTTTTTAACATTGGTATTGTCAATTAGATATTCTATTTCTTCGGTATCAATATGCATAGCGCTTGAATTCCTTAGAAAAGGTTCGTAACTTCTAACCAATTCTTGTTGTTGGTTGTCTTGATCAATTCTGTCATCTGCAATTAATACATTTATTATGTCTGTAATGCGTTTTTCTTTATCTGATTCTTGATTGTTGTCTATTATGGGAAGTCCTTTTTGCTTGTTTGAGGATTTGAGCTTTTTGAAAGTTTTATATGCGTTACCAAAAGGATCATTTGATTCATTTTCTTCGATGAAAATTTTCAAACTATTTCTCTTTGCTTTCTTTATCATATTATTAAATTTGTTTCTGACTTGTTTAAATCTTGTTGCATCGATAGTCTTACTGTGATAAAATAAGTTTCTTACGTAATGAAAATGTGTTTTCATTAGTTCAAGTTCTTTATTCCACCATTTTATACCTGCATCATATGCGTAATTGTTTGATTTTACTTTTAATGATATGTAAGCTGCTTCTATTATGTTATCCGTGAGTTTGTTTACAACTTTATCAATATCCGTGCAATTTTCCACCATATCTGCCTCATTCTTTAATTTGATAAATTCTTGATACTTGAGATTTTTGGAGAAATTTGTCCAGTTGGCGTGTTTTTCATTGAATTTCCATGTAGAATTCTGTTTATCTTTTATATAATTAAATTTTGAGTGAATTTCAAATTGAATTGCCAAATGATCAGAAATATTCGTCAGTGATGAGGTGGTCCAATGTCTGATCATATTTATTGAAAGTCTATTCGAGATTGTTAGATCTACTATACTTGCACCTCTACATGTTGGAGTTTTATCGTTGTGAATGTACAAGTGATTTTCATTTATTATTGTTTGCAATTTGTAACTATTTGAATTTGTTATTTTATCGAACCAGATTGGATGACGGGAATTGAAATCTCCGCATAGGACTATAGGGTTATTTGAATAAGTATTAATCAAGTTTCTTATAAAATCTAAGTGAGTATCATTACAGTAATTGGGATGAAAGTAAAAATTTGCGATTACTACAAACGAATTTGAGGTTATGACAGATATTGCAGTACAGAATTGATTCGTAAAATTATCTAATTTTTTGAATTTTATATTTTTATTTACAATGATTGTTGCTGTGTAAATAATTTCTGAAGTCTTTGAATAAATTATTGGTGAGTCTAAATCAATTATAACCTGCTTATTTAAAACATATGGTTCTTGAAGTAATATAATATCGGGTGGATTATTATTCGTTGAAATTGTAAGTTCGTTTAAAGCTGTCATACTTTTTCTAATATTCTGTTGTAAACATTTCATGTTTCCTCTATATGGTAGAGCAGTGATCACCATGACTACAAATAACTAAATTCGTTATTCATTCCTCTTCTGAACCGATGAGATATTGAGTTCTTCTCACTGTTCTATCAACCTGCAATTTATATTGAGGACAGTCATTTGTATTTGGTTTATGGTTAATCGGACTATTCCTAAGTCTTGGATTCTTTGAACAGTTATGACATTTTAGCTCTTTAGTACAGACGTGATTGCCCTGGGTTCCACATATGCAACATATTTGTACATTTGGACATTCTTTTGTTTTATGGTCTGGATTAAACTGAAAACAATTTTGGCATTGTTTTACTAGGATTTTATCTTGTATCTGACAACGTTCTAGGTCTGTATATAATGTATTGTTCATTCTTTTCATAAGTTGATAGGCTTTTGGGGAAACTCTCAGGACTATGTTTTGGGTTGGTGTGTTAGATTTCATTACGAATAATATCTTGATTTCATCTTCCATTCCGTTCAGCTCCTGATTCATATTGCAAATCGTATTTACAAATGTGGCTGTATCAGTTAGTTTGGAAACGTTTTTCACCACCACTGTTGGATCTCTTTGCTTTGGAACAAAAATTTTGCTTATTGTTTTTAATTCCTCAGATTTGTTCAATTCCTCTTGAAGTGAATTCATCTCTGTCATATTAGGCAATTTTATAATTACTGCGCTTCTTGTGTTAAACATTTTGTTGATTTTTATCTTTGTGCCCTTGTCTCTAATTTTCTTTATATCCTTAAAAATAGCCTGTATAATGGTTGAAGTAGGTTCATTGTTGGCTGGTGTTGCCATAAGCGTGAATTCTCTATTTTGAATTTGCTGATGTTTTACGATCAAATTTGATACATTTTCTCTTTTTGCAATTTGTGCATAAGAAGGTCTATAAACTGAAATATCCTTTTCTATTTTATCAATCCTGCTGTCCATTACCTCTTTGATGGCTTCGGTTATTGTTTCTAGTTCAAATTCCTTTTTTATTTCTGTTATGGAGGAAATACCATCTTTTATTTGGTTTATATTTGTGCCAAGAAATGTCAGATCATTTTTGGTTAAATTTTTTTGAGTACTTTTAAATTTATTTGTGAAGTATTCAAGAACTTCATCAAGTTTTAATTTAATTGAATCTACAGCTGATTCCATTTATTTAGTTTCGTATAAGAATCTAAAATGAAGAGCAGTAAATTTGCATATTTTTATAAAATGAAATTTTTGCATAAAGTTTGCAGTAGTGAATTTAATTGTGTTTATTTTTAAAAATCCAATAGATTCAGCAAAGAATAATGTAGTATTACAATAACTATTAATTAACTGAATATATAATATATAATATCTATGCTATAAACAATTTTCAAAACAAAAACAAAAACAATTACTTGATTTTAGCTGTTCAAAGAAAGAAGAAAAAATCCAAATATGCAGTTTCTTATCTGAAACTTCTTTGGAATTACAAACTTAACAAAGCTTATTGTTTTTAAGGCTGTCGTTCTAGATCCGTTTTAGAACGGGATATAATGTTCCTAATATATCTATATATATTGTTATAACACACAATGCAAATGTTTAAAGTTTCATACTTCTAGCTGGTCGTGGTGGTAGGAAACAGACCAAAGAATAAAATTCGTATATTTTACCTTCCTATCGAAATGTATCATCGATTAACAGACAGAAATATTCAGATTTCAATATATACAGACATATATAGAGGGATATAAAGATACTAGCGGATGTGAACCCGGCTTCGCCCGGGTTTTATCCGAGGGAAAGTTTGCCTAACGAATATTATATATTATGAAGTATAATAAACAATGCTAAAGATTAGTTTTAATTATTAATCAAGATTGTGTGTGAATATGTGAGAAAGATGTAATATCGTTGTTGTTTTCTTGGCCGACTGTTTTACATATGGTGTTATCTTAAAATTGCTTGTTTTGAATATTTTTTTAGATTGAGTTGAATGAATTGCTGAATTTTTTTTTGTATTTATATATAAATAAAATTAACTCTGTTGATTTTTTTTTGTATTTAATCGATAACAGCGAAGTTAAAGTTAGGAAAAATATTTTGATGTTAAGCAAAACCTGCTCCATCTCGTTTTACATAAATGTTGAAAATTTGGTCGAAATTGATGCATTGTAACGAAAGTTTTTAGCGAACACCACTTATGAAATTTCCATTTATATAGAAGATATAATATAAATGAGTTTTAAAAATTGTTAAAAAAAAAATGTATCGGCCGGGAATCGAACCCTGGCCGCCCGCGTGGCAGGCGAGCATTCTACCACTGAACCACCGATGCTTTAAAAAAATCAAATTCATTTATCGTCGCGACCAGTGCTGCGCCCTAGCGGTAAAAGACTGGAACTAACGCTTTTTGGTTTTTTATTTTTTAAAAAAAGCACATTAACTTTTTTAGTTTTTTGAATAGCCTATATGTTAAGCGAAATCTTCAGCTACCTACATGCGAAATTCCATAATGATTGAGTCAGTAGATTTTGCGTGATGCGATAACAAACATCGATTTCGCATTTCATTTATATATATATAATATATATATATATATATATATATATATATCAGAATATAATTGCTTATTCATTAAAACTTTCATTTAAATTGTGGAAATAAAATAAAATCTAAAAGTTATTAGTATGAAATCGTTTCCAGGGGGTCAAAACAAATCACACCTAGAAAATATTTACTACAGTAGATAATATTTAGAATTTTATGATAATAGAGATATTTTAATACCTATCAATAGAAGTTCTCAGAAAAGACCACGGCCTGAAACATGGCTGAATTTATCTTTCCTGGAGGTGGTCTCTCATCAGAGATTCTGACTGACATGAGATATATTTTATGGAAGAACACATGTCATATATACATGTTATTTTGACCATTGTGTCGATGTTTATATATCCTCCAGTCTACTTGTTCGATATTTTATTGGAAAAATCTCGTTCATTTGAACAGCAGAATGTTTTTGAATTTTAATTTCGTTTTTTTTTTTAATTCATTGTCATCACACATTATTAGGTCTTTTTGTGCTTTACTTGTAATTTTCGAATAAATGAATAAATATATGTGCTAGACTCAAAAGCGTTGTTTGAAATGTATAATTGCTATTTCTTTGACATAAATTAATTGTTTCATTTCATATCACATCCTTCCATTTCCTCCGCTGAGATATTTAGAAATATAAATAAAGCTAAAGAAGAAATCTTACTGAAAACCGTATAACTATCTCCAAATGGCAAGGAGCTATTAAAATAAATATATAGACAAACACAAATTATAGGTTTAAAAATATTCGTACATGGCTTTTAACCTTTTCAATTGATTTCTGGGGAAATATTTGACACACGGAAGAAGTTATCCATAAAAATAATCAGCCTATATATAAACTACTAGACGGGTGACCCGGGCTTCGCCCCGGGATTGACCCTTGTGCATATCTACCCGAGTGATATATATTTACAAGGTGAGTTCATTAATTTCCAGGACTGGTTAAAAAATAAAATAAATAAAAAAGCTAAAGAAAAAAAATTATACAGAGTTAAATATTGGACATTCGACCACACCTGACTGAAAGCACGAGTCTCGTGGCGCACGCGCGATCTAAAAATAGAACATAACAACTTCCTTGTAAGGTTCGCATTTCTAATTTTAAAATGGCCATTTTCGAAGAGCAGAGAATCTGCATTAAGTTTTGTTTTAAATTGAAAAAAAGTGCTACTGAGACGTATGAATTGATTAAAGAAGCTTTTGGCGATGCAGCTTTATCCCGTTCAAGAACTTTTGAATGGTTTTCACGCTTCCTAAAAGGTCGGGAAAAGGTAAACGATGATCAGCATACTGGGCGTCCAAGATCATTACGTTGCGAGGAAAACAAGCTCAAAATAAAGGAATTAATTAAATCTAACAGAAGAATTTATATTAAAGACTTATCTTCAGAGACTGGACTATCTGTAGGACTGTGTCATCAAATAGTAACAAAAGATTTGGACATGATCCGGACGTCTTCAAAATTTGTTCCCCGGATTCTAACAGAAGAACAAAAGGAGGTTAGAATGGATATCTGCAAAAACATGGTTGAAATGACTCGGACCTATCCAGAATGAATGCAAAAAACATCACCGGGAATGAGACATGGGTGTATCAGTATGACCCGGAAACCAAACGTCAATCCAGCCAATGGATTGAAAGAGGGGAACCGAAACCCAAAAAGGCAAGATTTACAAAATCCAAAGTCAAAACATTACTTGTTACATTTTTTTATATTAACGGTTTGGTTCACCATGAATTTATTCCTTTCGGACGTACAATTAATAAAGAGGTTTATTTGGGGATAATGAGGCGTTTAAGGCAGTGCGTCTTAAAAGACCTGAAAGATGGCAAAACAATGACTGGATACTTCACGTCAATAATGCGCGGCCGCACACAGCCCATGTTGTTTTGCAGTTCTTGACCAAGCATTCAACCATACAGATCCCTCATCCACCCTATTCCCCCGACTTAGCCCCCAATGACTTTTTTCTCTATCCTAAATTGAAAATGAAGTTAAAAGGAAGGAAATTTGACAACGTTGGTATATTACAAGCTGAATCGAAGGCAACCTTGAGGAACCTCTCAAAAAGTAATTTTATCTCCTTCTTCGACAATTGGAAAAAAATAGGGAACAGGTGTATTGAGGCAGGAGGGGCATATTTTGAAAAATATTAAATTAGTTTTTTTATTTGTTTTATTTTTCAAAGATACAGAGCAGTCCTGGAAATTAATGAACGCGCTTCGTAGATAAGATTTTTTTTTATAATTGTTTTTTATTAGCATTATTTAATTGTTTGCATCAGCATAATTTAATCTAATCTTTGATAGAGGGCGCTGTTCGTGAGCTAAGTAGAATTATTTGAATAAATAGGTTTAATAATTGATTTATATATTTTTTAAAATAGCCTATCGTCTTCCCCGTATTTCTTCACCTATGTATGGAAATTTTGGTTTGAATTAGTGAACTACTGCGAATTTGTATACCGGACATACAAACAAACAAACAAACATACAAACATTCATTTATATATATATATATATAGATATTCTAGAGTAGAATGGTGTGTGAGACATATAGAATCTGGGGACTCTGGTAAATTTGGAGTTTCCTGTTAAACAGACTGACAACCAGACTGACAAATTCTAAATTTGAAAATACTGGATAAAAGGAATATCCCGACCGCTCATATTAGCATTTATTTATGGAAGAGCGCCATCTAGTGGAACAAAATTGAACTAAGCGTCGATCCAGGCTTTTTCACTAAAATGTATTCCACTAGATGGAGTTATGACACCTAAAAATGTTCATATGAGCATTCAGATATACCTTTTTTATTTTCAATATCAAATACCTATTTTTTTAAATTTTCATATATGATAACAGAGCAGAATATTTATAATTGCCAAAGAAAAATATTCTGCACTGTTATCATAATCCCTTTTATATTGTATGCATTGAAACTGTTGGATATAAATTTTTCTTTTGTTGTGATTTTTCTAAATGTGATGAGAGACTCTGTTATATATATATGTAAAACCCTAGAACCCACACATTATGGTACCTCCAAATGCTGACAGTATGTAAATAAGAGACAACTCTATGCTATATTTCCCCGAATGTTTCTGAATTTACCCTCTAGCAGACTCTAGCGCAAACTGGAGCTAAGAAGTCTCCACCTTAGAAATTGATTATTTCAATACGTTTTTATTTGAAAAAAAAAAAAGATAAAATTAAATATGCATTTTTCAAATGTTAACACTTTTTTCTCAAAAAGAGAGTTAGAGATTATTTGGTTTATCAAAATTTAGAATTTCGAATTGAAATAAATATTTAATTTTTCGAAAAATTATTCAATTTTAAAATTAAATATTTTATTCATACTAACAGATTTATTTTAGATAAAATATTCATTATTTTACATATCATATTTAAATTGAGCTACACTTTCTTTTTCTCTTCTCTCTATTCACATATATATCATTTAATAATATAATTATATTGATAAAAAATTAGAAAATAGAGAAGAAATGTAGAATTGTCAGTTATTATGTCCAAGTAGCAAGCCATAAGAAGTGAAATGTAATCGCTCCAAGATGGATCCTAAGTATCTCGATTCCAAGTTCGGTCAAACTTCTTGACCTTCAACGCCAGCATCGATCAAAAAAACCTGCGCACTACCAAGGCTGAATTAAACGGAGAGCTACGAAGAGGCTTCATCAAAACTCCGAGTTTGTACTCCCTGGTACTGGGATCTACCACTGACACCATCATATGCTGGAACAGCGCTTGTCTTCTTTAACCTACAACCTGGCTGCGACTCTCATGTCGTAATTAAAACTCTAAATCCCACTGAGAAATCCCCAGAAATCATCCGCGAGGAAAACACAACAAACACTTCTCTTTTGTCTAAAATAAGATAGATGCTTCATAAAAAAAGGTAAAAGACAACTGGTGTCCAGCACTAAAACTGAACAGAGTTCCACTACAACCTCATCGTGAGTTCCACTACATCCTTGCCGGGAGTTCCACTACAACCTCGCCGGGAGTTCCACTTCAACCTCGTCGTGAGTTCCACTACATCCTCGTCGTGTGTTCCACTTCAACCTCATCGTGAGTTCCACTACAACCTTTTCGTGAGTTCCACTACATCCTCATCGTGAGTTCCACTACATCTTTTCGTGAGTTCCACTGCATCCTCTTCGTGAGTTCCACTACATCTTTTCGTGAGTTCCACTTCAACCTCTTCGTGAGTTCCACTACAACCTCGTCGTGAGTTCCACTACAACCTCTTCGTGAGTTCCACTACAACCTCTTCGTGAGTTCCACTACAACCTCTTCGTGAGTTCCACTACAACCTCTTCGTGAGTTCCACTACAACCTCGTCGTGAGTTCCACTACAACCTCTTCGTGAGTTCCACTACAACCTCGTCGTGAGTTCCACTACAACCTCGTCGTGAGTTCCACTTCAACCTCATCGTGAGTTCCACTACAACCTCATCGTGAGTCCCACTACATTCACATCGTAAGTTTCACTTCAAGCTATTCGTGAGTTCCACTACAACCTCATCGTGAGTTCCACTACATCCTCTTCGTGAGTTCCACTGCAACCTCGTCGTGATTTCCACTACAACCTCTTCGTGAGTTCCACTACAACCTTTTCGTGAGTTCCACTACATTCACTTCGTAAGTTTCACTTCAAGCTATTCGTGAGTTCCACTAAAACCTCATCGTGAGTTCCACTACATCCTCTTCGTGAGTTACACTGCAACCTCGTCGTGATTTCCACTACAACCACTTCGTGAGTTCCACTACAACCTCATCGTGAGTTCCACTACAACCTGTCGTGAGTTCCACTACAACCTCTTCGTTATTTCCACTACAACCTCTTCGTTAGTTCCAATACAACCTCTTCGTTAGTTCCACTACAACCTCATCGTGTGTTCCACTGCAACCTCTTCGTGAGTTCCACTATAACCTCATCGTGAGTTCCACTACAACCTCTTCGTTAGTTCCAATACAACCTCTTCGTTAGTTCCAATACAACCTCTTCGTTAGTTCCACTACAACCTCATCGTGAGTTCCACTGCAACCTCTTCGTGATTCCCACTACAACCTCTTCGTTAGTTCCACTACAACCTCTTCGTTAGTTCCAATACAACCTCTTCGTTAGTTCCAATACAACCTCATCGTGAAATCCACTTCAACCTCATCGTGAGTTCCACTTCAACCTCATCGTGAGTTCCACTACATTCACTTCGTAAGTTTCACTTCAAGCTATTCGTGAGTTCCACTACAACCTCATCATGAGTTCCACTACATCCTCTTCGTGAGTTCTACTACATCTTTTCGTGAGTTCCACTACAACATCTTCGTTAGTTCCCCTACAACCTCGTCGTGAGTTCCACTTCAACCTCATCGGGAGTTCCACTACAACCTCGTCGTGAGTACCACTTCAACCTCGTCGTGAGTTCCACTACAACCTCGTCGTGAGTTCCCCTACAACCTCTTCGTTAGTTCCCCTACAACCTCGTCGTGAGTTCCACTTCAACCTCATCGGGAGTTCCACTACAACCTCGTCGTGAGTACCACTTCAACCTCGTCGTGAGTTCCACTTCAACCTCATCGGGAGTTCCACTACAACTTCGTCGTGAGTTCCACTACAACCTCGTCGTGAGTTCCCCTACAACCTCTTCGTTAGTTCCCCTACAACCTCGTCGTGAGTTCCACTTCAACCTCATCGGGAGTTCCACTTCAACCTCGTCGTGAGTTCCACTACATCCTCGTCGTGTGTTCCACTTCAACCTCATCGTGAGTTCCACTACAACCTTTTCGTGAGTTCCACTACATCCTCATCGTGAGTTCCACTACATCTTTTCGTGAGTTCCACTGCATCCTCTTCGTGAGTTCCACTACATCTTTTCGTGAGTTCCACTTCAACCTCTTCGTGAGTTCCACTACAACCTCGTCGTGAGTTCCACTACAACCTCTTCGTGAGTTCCACTACAACCTCTTCGTGAGTTCCACTACAACCTCTTCGTGAGTTCCACTACAACCTCTTCGTGAGTTCCACTACAACCTCGTCGTGAGTTCCACTACAACCTCTTCGTGAGTTCCACTACAACCTCGTCGTGAGTTCCACTACAACCTCGTCGTGAGTTCCACTTCAACCTCATCGTGAGTTCCACTACAACCTCATCGTGAGTTCCACTACATTCACATCGTAAGTTTCACTTCAAGCTATTCGTGAGTTCCACTACAACCTCATCGTGAGTTCCACTACATCCTCTTCGTGAGTTCCACTACAACCTCATCGTGATTTCCACTACAACCTCTTCGTGAGTTCCACTACAACCTTTTCGTGAGTTCCACTACATTCACTTCGTAAGTTTCACTTCAAGCTATTCGTGAGTTCCACTAAAACCTCATCGTGAGTTCCACTACATCCTCTTCGTGAGTTACACTGCAACCTCGTCGTGATTTCCACTACAACCACTTCGTGAGTTCCACTACAACCTCATCGTGAGTTCCACTACAACCTGTCGTGAGTTCCACTACAACCTCTTCGTTATTTCCACTACAACCTCTTCGTTAGTTCCAATACAACCTCTTCGTTAGTTCCACTACAACCTCATCGTGTGTTCCACTGCAACCTCTTCGTGAGTTCCACTATAACCTCATCGTGAGTTCCACTACAACCTCTTCGTTAGTTCCAATACAACCTCTTCGTTAGTTCCAATACAACCTCTTCGTTAGTTCCACTACAACCTCATCGTGAGTTCCACTGCAACCTCTTCGTGATTCCCACTACAACCTCTTCGTTAGTTCCACTACAACCTCTTCGTTAGTTCCAATACAACCTCTTCGTTAGTTCCAATACAACCTCATCGTGAAATCCACTTCAACCTCATCGTGAGTTCCACTTCAACCTCATCGTGAGTTCCACTACATTCACTTCGTAAGTTTCACCTCAAGCTATTCGTGAGTTCCACTACAACCTCATCATGAGTTCCACTACATCCTCTTCGTGAGTTCTACTACATCTTTTCGTGAGTTCCACTACAACATCTTCGTTAGTTCCCCTACAACCTCGTCGTGAGTTCCACTTCAACCTCATCGGGAGTTCCACTACAACCTCGTCGTGAGTACCACTTCAACCTCGTCGTGAGTTCCACTACAACCTCGTCGTGAGTTCCCCTACAACCTCTTCGTTAGTTCCCCTACAACCTCGTCGTGAGTTCCACTTCAACCTCATCGGGAGTTCCACTACAACCTCGTCGTGAGTACCACTTCAACCTCGTCGTGAGTTCCACTTCAACCTCATCGGGAGTTCCACTACAACTTCGTCGTGAGTTCCACTACAACCTCGTCGTGAGTTCCCCTACAACCTCTTCGTTAGTTCCCCTACAACCTCGTCGTGAGTTCCACTTCAACCTCATCGGGAGTTCCACTACAACCTCGTCGTGAGTTCCACTACAACCTCGTCGTGAGTTCCACGACAACCTCATCGTGAGTTCCACTACATCCTTGCCGGGAGTTCCATTACAACCTCGCTGGGAGTTCCAATTCAACCTCGTCGTGAGTTCCACTACATCCTCGTCGTGTGTTCCACTTCAACCTCATCGTGAGTTCCACTACAACTTTTTCGTGAGTTCCACTACATTCACTTCGTGAGTTTCACTTCAAGCTATTCGTGAGTTCCACTACAACCTCGTCGTGAGTTCCACTTCAACCTCATCGTGGGTTCCACTACAACCTCGTCTTTAGTTCCACTACAACCTCGTCGTGAGTTCCACTACAACCTCGTCGTGAGTTCCACTACAACCACGTCGTGAGTTCCACTACAACCTCGTCTTTAGTTCCACTACAACCTCGTCTTTAGTTTCACTACAACCTCGTCGTGAGTTCCACTTCAACCCCATTGTGATTTACACTACAACCTCGTCGTGAATTCAACTACAACCTCGACTTTAGTTCCACTTCAACTTCATCGTGAGTACAACTACAACCTCATCGTGAGTTCCACTACAACCTCGTCTTTAGTTCCACTACAACCTCGTCGTGAGTTCCACTACAACCTCATCGTGAGTTCCACTACAACCTCGTCTTTAGTTCCACTACAACCTCGTCGTGAGTTCCACTACAACCACGTCGTGAGTTCCACTACAACCTCATCGTGAGTTCCACTACAACCTCGTCGTGAGTTCCACTACAACCTCTTCGTGAGTTCCACTACAACCTCTTCGTGAGTTCCACTACAACCTCTTCGTGAGTTCCACTACAACCTCGTCGTGAGTTCCACTACAACCTCTTCGTGAGTTCCACTACAACCTCGTCGTGAGTTCCACTACAACCTCGTCGTGAGTTCCACTTCAACCTCATCGTGAGTTCCACTACAACCTCATCGTGAGTTCCACTACATTCACTTCGTAGGTTTCACTTCAAGCTATTCGTGAGTTCCACTACAACCTCATCGTGAGTTCCACTACATCCTCTTCGTGAGTTCCACTGCAACCTCGTCGTGATTTCCACTACAACCTCTTCGTGAGTTCCACTACAACCTCATCGTGAGTTCCACTACATTCACATCGTAAGTTTCACTTCAAGCTATTCGTGAGTTCCACTACAACCTCATCGTGAGTTCTACTACATCCTCTTCGTGAGTTACACTGCAACCTCGTCGTGATTTCCACTACAACCTCTTCGTGAGTTCCACTACAACCTCATCGTGAGTTCCACTACAACCTGTCGTGAGTTCCACTACAACCTCTTCGTTATTTCCACTACAACCTCTTCGTTAGTTCCAATACAACCTCTTCGTTAGTTCCACTACAACCTCATCGTGAGTTCCACTGCAACCTCTTCGTGAGTTCCACTACAACCTCATCGTGAGTTCCACTACAACCTCTTCGTAGTTCCAATACAACCTCTTCGTTAGTTCCAATACAACCTCTTCGTTAGTTCCACTACAACCTCATCGTGAGTTCCACTGCAACCTCTTCGTGATTCCCACTACAACCTCTTCGTTAGTTCCACTACAACCTCTTCGTTAGTTCCAATACAACCTCTTCGTTAGTTCCAATACAACCTCATCGTGAAATCCACTTCAACCTCATCGTGAGTTCCACTTCAACCTCATCGTGAGTTCCACTACATTCACTTCGTAAGTTTCACTTCAAGCTATTCGTGAGTTCCACTACAACCTCATCGTGAGTTCCACTACATCCTCTTCGTGAGTTCTACTACATCTTTTCGTGAGTTCCACTACAACCTCTTCGTTAGTTCCCCTACAACCTCGTCGTGAGTTCCACTTCAACCTCATCGGGAGTTCCACTACAACCTCGTCGTGAGTACCACTTCAACCTCGTCGTGAGTTCCACTTCAACCTCATCGGGAGTTCCACTACAACCTCGTCGTGAGTTCCACTACAACCTCGTCGTGAGTTCCCTTACAACCTCTTCGTTAGTTCCCCTACAACCTCGTCGTGAGTTCCACTTCAACCTCATCGGGAGTTCCACTAAAACCTCTTCGTTAGTTCCAATACAACCGCTTCGTTAGTTCCAATACAACCTCATCGTGAAATCCACTTCAACCTCATCGTGAGTTCCACTTCAACCTCATCGTGAGTTCCACTACATTCACTTCGTAAGTTTCACTTCAAGCTATTCGTGAGTTCCACTACAACCTCATCGTGAGTTCCACTACATCCTCTTCGTGAGTTCTACTACATCTTTTCGTGAGTTCCACTACAACCTCTTCGTTAGTTCCCCTACAACCTCATCGTGAGTTCCACTTCAACCTCATCGGGAGTTCCACTACAACCTCGTCGTGAGTACCACTTCAACCTCGTCATGAGTTCCACTACAACCTCGTCGTGAGTTCCCCTACAAACTCTTCGTTAGTTCCCCTACAACCTCGTCGTGAGTTCCACTTCAACCTCATCGGGAGTTCCACTACAACCTCGTCGTGTGTACCACTTCAACCTCGTCGTGAGTTCCACTTCAACCTCATCGGGAGTTCCACTACAACCTCGTCGTGAGTTCCACTTCAACCC